>JAVJIF010016739.1:0-68520 GCA_038442645.1 Agave tequilana | reverse complement strand
TAAATATTCTCAAATGGTGAGATCATAATGCAATGATAAACCAGTGAGAAAAAATAAAGAAAATATACGTTCCAGATATGTCTCTTCCGCCACAAAGTAAGAGCATCCCATCTGAACGTGCACTAGCTGTCGCATACCTGTAACGTGTAACATAAATATATAGTTCTTGAAGGAATCAAACTAGAGCAACACTTGGTGAAAGAATTAATCCATTGAAGCAGCAAATGCTGAATTTTTATGTAAGACTGAAAGTATACAGTCAAATATACTAGGGGAATGCACTCATCTTCCAGGATTAAGTTTAAGGCACACTAAACATGCAAACACAGATTGGCTATACAGACTATGTAGCAGATAAAATAAGTACTGAGGAAACAAAGAGTGAATACCCCATGGCACAACATTCATGTGAAGAGAAAATATGGCTGATTTCTAGGTAAGAAGATAATCACCAAGGTTTAAGAAAGAGAAACGCCTTCTCGCCGTTAAGTCCTATGCTTCATTCTGTTGACTTATTTGCTGCTTGTACAACATCAACACTGACCCATTAGTTCAAGGTTCTTCATTTTGTTTCATCTGAGGACTCGACTTTTAGTTTTCCCAAACTGTGGGAGATTACGACTTGCTGCCTTCAGTTTAAACTAGATAAATTGGAAGTATAGTAGATTGGCCAGAGCCTTAACGCTTTAGCGTATCGGCATTATCTTTTGAGTAAGTTACTATATTTAGATTGTGTTGATTTTTTTAATGGTTGAATTTGGTTTATCTTTAAAATTTTATTCTTATTCTTCTTGATATGAGTATGTTGTTGAAATTTGATTAGTTTTACTCTTTTAGTTGGAGTTATTAATAAAAATATGGTGTGAAATCTCTATATAGAAACAAAAGAGTTTCTCTCTACCGGTCTCTCCTACCATTTCACTTACTGATTCTCATGTCCGAGGGTCTTAGGGTGGCACCACATCGGTGCTCCTAACGTGAAAGGTGGCTATTTTTTCGTGTACTCTGACAGGTTACACCCCCAGAGAGCGCTTCAAACTTCGCTTGCGGTGGGTCGATCCATGGTAAGTTGATTTTATCCACCGCAATTGGTGCTTTCATTGAGATCTGAGTTCACATTCAAGGTCTCCTTCCATCCACTCTAAAACTTCCTAAAAGAGTTTCTCCCCTAGTGGTTGATGGCCCCGAGAAAGCATATTAGCACCACAATAACATCCCGTCAAGGATAAGGCCATCAGTGCCATTGGGGTACGATCCCCGCCTCCCGCCGAGAAACTAAGAAGGACAACCACCTCCTCTCTGTCAAAATGAGACAGAGTGATAGCCTCAAGTCCTGCATCGGCTACTTCCAAAGCCGCTTGTCAAGGTTCTCAACTGTGGTGAAAATGTATCCACACTCGCGTTCATCAGCGAATTACAGATCTCTCACCCCTTGTACAAGCATCTGTTGAAGCACGTCACGCGAATGAGTAAAGTCTTATCTCAGGCCCAGCCCTACATGCATTTGGAGGAAACCATGATGAGTTCAACCAATCTCTCAAATGCAGTAATAACAGAGAGAAGATGAACTCGCGCGCAAGACTCCAACTCATGCCAACAGCCAGAATCAGGGGCAACCTGCCTTCAGAGACAAGCTCTCCCGATTCTTTCCCCAAGTCGCTCCAAGCCTACAAGCTAACAGAACACTTCACTTCGTTGAGACTCCCCATCAACGAGGTCTTCAACATTATCAAGGTCTAACCATGGGTCAGACGACCGAGACCAATTCATTACGACCCCACCTCCCAGGAGCAGAAGAATATTGCTCTTACCGACAGTATGAGGGGCAAAATCATCCACTGCCAAAGCCTCCAGAAGTACTTGGAAGAGATCATTTGTCAGGGCTTCTTCAAAGAATACATCCTCACTCCCGAAGCTGCTGTCGGATCTGGACAGCCGAGCGCTCCGCCTCCTACCCAACCACAGCACGCAATCACTCAATACAAGGACGATTGAGTGATCTGATCCTACCTACATAGACAGGGTAGTACCTTCATCCTTGACGCCCCCTGTATTTTAATTCCATGTATTTTATTTCAATATTAAATAAAATCATATTTCTGCTCCTAACCCTTCAGCCCACTCTACTGCTAGGATTACCCCCTCACAGAATCCCGCCAAGTTCGTCGCTCTACTAATGGGTCTTACCCCCCACTCGGAGGACGATTGCGAACCTAGCTCTGTTGATGGGTTTTACCCCCACTTGGAGACAACGCAAGTACCAGCCTACGGACTCCCTCTCAATTAACCCACGGGCAGTCAAAAACCCTCCGTTGTGGGTCCTACCCCCGCCTAGAGTCCCTACTCTGCTCCAGTGATTTTTCTCTCAGAGCCCCCGTTTGATATTCCGTTGATGGTCACACCCCCTCGGAAACACAAACATTAGCCTATTGGGCTCTCCTCATCTTACCCATGGGCGCATGAATCCTGGTAGTTTCCTTAGTCAGTACCAACTTCGCAAGGGAGATTTCCCCCACTCGAAGACCCGAATCGCCACTCTGCTGATGGATTCTACCCCACTCGGAGTCGACACATCTAATCAGTCGATGGGTCACACCCACACTTCAGGTCATATCAAGTTTACAGCTCTGTTGATGTGATTTTCCCACTCGGAAGCAACCATGAATTCAACTCTGTTGCTGAAATTTCCCCCACTCGGAGGTCTGAATCGCCATTCTACTGATGGGTCACACCCCACTTGGAGTCGATGCATCCAATTTGTCGATGGGTCACATTCCCATTCAGAACCCTACCAAGTTTGCAGGTACCGCTGATGGGATTACCTTCACTCAGATACAACACCACATGCTTACCAAAATATTCCAAACCAATCGATCCTATCAGATATACAAGTTTAACACTCCGAAAAGGTGTAATCATTTAGGTATTATCCGAACATATCCTTTATTCTGATAATGTAGTCATTGCATATGCATGCTTGTATTGTTTATCTCAGAATAACACGGATTATGTATATTTAACCTATAACCGCACAAGACATATGGCATATACATGGGTGTTTTTTATTGGATTATTCCTTCGACGTACTAGTTTTCATGCGGTCAGAAACTAAGTATACATAGTTTTTATTAATCCAATCTGCTAGACTTATGTTAACTTTCTTTACATTTATTGTGCTATATCTAACTACTGATTTAAGATGATCTGTTGCATGCTTGCAATCGCATCCTCCTTCCCTAACTGACTCGAACGTCCCACGATAGGATCTCAAAGCTTGCACGTCCTGCTGATGGGATTTACCCCACTCAGACACGCCAACGCGAGCCACGGCATGGCTCCCTCTCAGTTAGCCTACGGACAATCGAAACTCTCTGCTGTAGGTCCTACCCCCGCTCGAATCCTTACTCTGTTGCAGGGATTTCCCCTCTTAAAGACCAAGTTCACAGCTCCGTTGATGAAATTTTTCCCACTCGGAAACAATCGTGAACCCAACTCCGTTGCTAAGATTTTCCCACCCTGAGACATAAAATTTGCAGGCACAGCTAATGGGGTCTCCCTCACTCGAAAACAACAGAGCAAACTCACCAAACCACTTCATATCCAACCAACCATACCAGAGATAGAGATCAACATTCCGAAGAGGCATAGTCATATAAAATCCAAAAAGCCAACGTATAAACAAACTAGTCAAGATTCAGACAATCATTTCAATTCCACACACACACACACACAACACACACACACACATATATATATATTATATATATTCCAAAAATCTTTCCATTCTGAATACATTCTGTTAATATATTTGATTACATCTAACATAAGTAATACAAATCCCTTTAACATATCTGTGTTTACAATTTTTGAAAGAAAAATACAGATAATCCAGATTCGACCGCGCCAAGTCCTGCCACAATTACAGGAGGGAGTTTGTGAAGTAGTTCACTACCCCTTGAACGGATGCCTTTCGGCGATCAACGTTCGGACTTTTCCATCCCCGTCAATATACTTCATGAATTGATGGAGAGTAGAGGGGACGATGGAGTTGCGATCCATGGTCGTCCCAGCAGCAAATTATACGAAGTGTCGGGCGTCGATAACATAGCACGTCACCTCAGAATTTAGGTCCCCGATCTGACATTTGAGTTTAATCTTTCCCCTTGGGCGCGTACCATTAGCGTTGAAACCATAAATGATAGTTTGAGTGACGCTCAATCGTGAGTAGGGATTCCCAAGTGCTGCATGACTCGTCGGGGCATGATGCTCAACGCGGATCCTGGATCCACTTGAATGCAGCTCACTTTAGACGATCAATATACGTATGAATTACAGGGGCCTATCATGTTTCCTTAACCTGCATGTCGTCTGGACTGAAGGTTATGCAAGGGCATGTTGAGAGGCGTGGAGGTAGTCATCTTCCTCTTGTGGTTCAGCCAGAATCCGAGCCATAAAGACCTCAGCATCAGCTAAAACTTCTCTAAGAGCTTCTGTTGTTGACTTTGACAGTCCCAGGAGCTCGTAAAGGGTGATCCTGGTTGGGATATTAGCAAGTTGAACTAAGACATCAAAGCGGTAAGATGCTGACAATCCTTCTGTTTTGTCCTTCGGGAGAGCCTTGGAATATCGAAGCTCATTTTACTTCTCCACAGGTTGCTTCGTGAATTGTTTGTTTGGCTCTGGGGTGGGTTTAAGCGGATTTGCCACCATCTCGTCGTATTTCTTCAAGTACGACTGACCCGAACGAGTTTCGGTCACGAGCGGTGCATTTAACTCTGCAGCAAAAACGATTGTCTCCTCCGAGTCAGTTAGCGAGGGGACATCGGTTTCTGCTTCCGGGAGGAAGCACACACCACATTGCAAGGCGAGGCATTTGCTTTGCCCTTTGACTTCCTGTTGTAACAGTAGTCCACTATTGGCCTTCCACAAGGTCGGGATGAACTCACATGATTTCTCTTTGAGGAGTAGGAACAAATACGAGACACTTTCTGTTGCTGGTGGTGTGGATCTATATTGAGTACCCTTAGTTCCCCTTTCGGATGGGAACTACTCCGGCCGGCGTCGAAGCTGGACCCTATACTGAAGAAATGACGTCATATTTACTGTCACTTTCTTCTACTCCGGGCGAAGCTTGAGCACCTCCGCATCAATTAAAACTTGGAGAATGTCTTTGAAAACGAAACAGCTCTTGCCAGGGGTGTCCCAGCATCCTATGGTACAAGCAATAGTTGGGATTGTCGGTCTTGCCGATCTCCTCAGGACGTCTAGCTTCAGTAAACTTTAGTCTGTTGCTCTTATGAGTAAATTGAAAAACGAATCGAAATGCTCATCCTTAAAGGAGTACTGTTTGTTGGCGCGTGATTGACTTGAAGAATTACCCCCTCTAGCCAGCTGAGGTTTAGAGGGAGACTGTCTCTGTCGCCAGTATGTCCTTCCTTTTAGATTGGAAAGATACTTCTGGCGTGTGTCTTGTCGACTTTTCGGGTCTAGGCTTGTTTTCTTCTGCCCTAACCCTGGCGACAATCTCTTCTGCCTGTTCCGCCTTGCTAGACCAACTGCTTCCAAGTACGGCTTTCAGCTACTCCTATCTGAGCTAAGAGTGAGGTTTGCAAATTGTGTCGGCATGTTTCCACCAGAGTGGCCTAGGTCACACCGCTAGGACATCAGAGTGCTATATTCCAAAATCTCTCCACAAATACTTTAACTAACTCTCCTTTTCGTTGCCTCCTTGCAAGAGAGTTGGCATGGTAATTTCCTAGTCGTCTTCGAAGAAGCGTGTAAGGAAAAGCTTCTCCAGATCACCCCAGTTCTTGATGGAGCCTTCTAGAAGCTTCATGAACCATTCGAAAGCGAGTCTCTTTAGAGTGTCGATGAACAAACGCGCCAGGATGGCATCATTTGATACTACATTCCCTGTCTGAGACTTGAAGTAGTATATGTGCTGGTTCGGTAACCCTTTGCCGTCTAAGGCTTGTAGGGTCAGAGCTTTAAACTTAGGAGGGTACGGGACAAGATCCCACTCAACCGGGTACAGCCAGATTACTCCTGCTTCTTGGAGGCCTTTCCGATTGGCGAGGGCTTCAAGACATTGTTCCAATTTTTCATCCTTTTGGAATGAGTGCTCCCATTCTCTAAATTGCCTCTCTTCGGATGGAGGCTTAGACGACTCAGAGTTGGAATGCTCCTCCTCAGTATGTGCAGAAGACGAGCTTCCCCTTCCTTCGTTTGCCCTTGGACTTCTTGGAAGGAGTCTTGGCTTGGCTTCTTCTTGCCCTTAAGCAATTGCGAAAGCATGTGCTTGAGGGTGTCGATAGATTCTTGTGGGGTGAATCATATCGAGTTGTTCCTCTGGGTCGGGGCTTGCTGTTCAAAGCGCCTGACCATTTCTTCAGGAGTGCTTGCCATATACGCGAAGGCTTATTTCTCTACGAAAGAGTTCGAAGTCTGTGATTCTGCGATGGCAGAATGTGACTCGCTTACTTCGACGCCCTGGGCTAGGGCACTATAGTCCACTAGGGCTATCACGTCAGTGCGAGTGCAGGTATGCCGGTACACTCCTCTCCGGTTCAGTGTCAGACTCGTTAGAGCTGACTATTGACTGCTTCCCCTTACTTCTACTTGGCGTAGTGCTTGAACCCCCATGTTTGCAGTAACTTCAGGGTGATCCGTGTCAGAGAAAGTTCACTTTGTGCGGGAGCCTTTTGGCCGATCGAGAGACTGACGTAAATGCTAACCGTTTGAACACCGACTGTCTGCTTACATGCGAGCTGCAGTGGCATTCAGAGAGCATCGCTGTGATGAGCCGTTCACAGCAACATGGCGGAGTGATTTGATGAGCACTCCTCTTCTTTGTCAAGTAATCCTTAGATCCGTCGAAGGGGGATCGAAGAGACCAGCCTCGAGTCTCTAGGGACGAGGACTTTTCAGCTCCCTTATGACCTTAGTCGTTGGAGAGCGAATGTTAACCTTGCGTCGCAACTCTGAAACACAGGGTTCAGAGATGCGGAGCTCACGTTCTGTAGAACAGACGCGGCTCTCGCTTTTTGGTTTTGAAACGCCTGTTTCGTGCCTCTAATGAGAAGAGACGCGAAATTCGCGTTGCTAAATGTCATGTTTGTCTAGTGACACTTGGGAAACGCGGACTTTATAAGTCCCCGCGTTCTGTCAAAGAGACGCGAGTCTCATGTCTCTGAGGAGGCGCGGACCTCGCATTGCTGAACGTCGCGTCTAAGGTGAAGCCTCAGAAAGGCGAGCCTCTTGAGCTTCGCATTTGGTATCCAGACGCAGACTTCGCGCGACTGATGCGATTCAGAAGAGACGCAGGCATGAACTTCGCGTCATGTATCTGCTGGGCAGATGATTTTTCTAGCTTCTTGCATCTATTGTCGACGTGCGTGTCGCCTTTGTCGACGTTCGGCATTCCGGTTACGCTTCACGGGTCATTGGGAACCCTCAGCAATCTAGAGCTGGGGAAGAGAAAGGATGTGGCCGGATTGGACCTTCAATGACGTTGGCCTCGCGGGTTCTCGTGGGAGATGTTGACGCGGGCCCCGCGCGCCGACGCTGCCAGAAAACGGTGCTGTTTGTGCAGACAATCTCCGAAGGGACTTGAGAGCGGACCTCCGAAGAGACCCTGCAGTACTGTCGTGCCACCCTAGGGCTCTTAAAGCCAGATGAGAGGAACTCTTCATACTTTGTCTGATCGAATTTCACAAGTGACTCGATCGTTTTTCCCATGAAGGTGATGTCACCCTTGCGTCACAGCTTGCTCATCAGTGGGGAAAGCGGTCCCCAGCGGAATCGCCATCTTTTGTTTCTCAGAAAAATTGAAAGCGTGTAAATTCTTTGTTTGATTGTAAAGAAAATTACAAGGGATCAATAATCTGATTACAAAAGAAGAGAGAATGATTCAATCACCCCTTTATTTAAAGCTGAGTTTTTTATGTAGCGGTGAAAAATGAATCTTGTTTTCCGTGACCAGGTGAACGTCAAGCTCTTCTGAGAATCTTTTCTTCGGATCACAGACGAAGTAGCACAGCTACTATCAATGGAATCTCAAAGAGACCTGGGTAAAAACTTGGGACTCAAAAAGTTGGTAGAAAAGTTTAACTCTTTTTCAGTATTCCTCAGCTAAAAATTCTGATCAAATTGACCCAATTCGACCCAATTCGACCAACCAAAATTCTGTGACCAAAATCTGACCGACCAGCCCCTCTTCAATAGCAAACTAAGCTATTTATAGGGATTTTAGAGGTAAACTATCCCCTAAAAACCCTCCAAAATTGGGTTAACTCCCCTCACAAAGAGGCAGTAATTGACCAGGTAATAAGGACAATTACAACTGAGACGCAGGGTTCCTCTGCAGTTGAAAACGCGGGCTTCGAGCTCTGCTAGACGCAGGCTCCGAGTGTGTTGCTAGACGCGGGCTTCGAGCTCTGCTGACACGCGGGCTTCGATCCTTGCTAGATGCGGGCTTCAAACCCTGTGTTTTGGCATTGCAGTGATGCTGGGACGTGAGTTTCGAGCCTCGCTTTACACTGCGGTGGTATTGAGATGCAGGTTTCGAGCCTCACGTTTTGACATTGCAGTCATGCTAAGACGCGGGTTTCGAGCCTCGCGTTTTGACACTGTGGTGATGTTGAGACATGGGCTTCAAGCTCTGCGTCTTAGCATTGCAGTGATGCTGGGACGCGGGCTTCAAGCCTCGCGTCTTGGCATTGCAGTGAATGGTTTTAATTAGTCTCGCGTCTGAAGTAAGACTCTGCTATCTGATAACTTGTCTTCAGTGATTTTTAGACAATCTACAGCAACCAACAGTTAATACCAAAAGATCCGCATTAATCCGAAGAGATTCACCGCACAAACATCATGATGAGATTTGAAGCATTCACCCCGAGTATCTTCGCTTCTCCCGACTTCTCTTCCGCAGATTCCGACAAGTAGGAAAGCAGGAAACATCTATAGTAGTTAAAATTTGACCCTTATCTGGATGATGCCATATGTCCATGCCACCAAGAACTTTTCACATGAAGTCCACAACTTCCAGAGTCCAAACTGGAGCTTCCGCCACATCCAGCTTCTTGAAGACAACCTCCGCCACATCCACCTTCCGGGGCTACGCCCATTCCGAAGATACCCAAGTCTGAAACCATATCCGACATTCCAAAAGATTTCACTCCAGATCCTCCACAACCAAAGTCTCCAACTCCGAGTCTGAGGCTCTCAACAATAGCCCACAAAATCTCTGCCTGCTGTTACGCAACACCATCCTCCTTACGTTGAAGACATGTACCACCCCTACATTAAAGTGGGTGGTTATACATGACAGCAGATTCCCCGACAATGGCATGCAATCCCGACTAATCAGCCTAGTGATCACGGCTGTTACAACAAATCCAGTATGTGCAGATCGTGTAGTTACAACAGCCCACTAATTCTGCCTCCACGCTGGTATCCTGTTAGATATATATGATCCTTTTCTCTTAGGAGAAAGGGATCGAACGCTTCCCTGATTCTCAGAGCATACACGCACATACTCACAGAGATGCACTAGCAGTTTTCCTCCACTAGTTCTCTACCAATACACTTGTTGATTCTCTTGTAGAGTCCATTCCTCCCACTACACTGACAGTTTTTCTCTGCCGATCTTCTCTATCATTCCACCTACTGATTCTTACACCCGAGGGTCTTAGGCCGGTACCACACCGGTACTCCTAACCTGAAAAGTGTCTCTTCTTCCGTGTGCTCTGACAGGTGACACCCCCGGGGAGCCTTCAAGCTTCGCTTGTGGTGGTTCGATCCACGGTGAGCCGGTTTTTATCCACCACAATTTTCTAGTGTCATGTTGTCATGTCCCTGTGAACTACTCACTAAGGAATTGTCGTGTTGTGTGTCTGTGTCATGTGCGTGTCCTATGTCCATGTTTCTTAGAATATCTCTGATATTAGTAAGAATTGCCAACAAGGGGCTTTTTCTAGGTTATTTGCAACTAATCAATTACTTGTCTTCTTCAGTTATTTTTTTCCTCTCTTATTTCTTCATTAGTTACATCTGATTACACCTCCCTAATAAACTAAACACCCCAAGGAAAATCAAAGTAAAGCCCAAGTTTAACTAGGAGGGCATCAGTTTTCTTAGCTTCCCAATTCTTGATGAACCCTTGACTTTCTCTAGCTTCACCCTCATGGTTTTCCTTTTTTCCCATGAAAGGTGACTAATGAACCCTTGTCATTTCACCCCACTTGAGGAAATTTTCTAGACTCAAAAAGGTGCAATAGTGGCTATGAGATCATGCAATTTAGAGACCATCACTCATCCATGAAAGATTAGGGAAGAGATCGGCTTGGGTTGGCCAAAGCACAATGTGATGGGGGTGGGGGCTCAAAGTAAATTTAATGCAGTCTTATGGAGCCCAAAAGTGCACTAGGAATGGGGTGAGATATGAGCCTCAAAGTGGAAGCACATTAAGGCACGATTAAGCATGATAAGATTAAATCATTCCTACTTATATTGTCACACATAATCTATCTCATAGCTCTAGCCTAGATCATTGCAAAATCCGCTAAGTTCTATCTTTTCCTCCTCCAGGCATCAAAACACCTTAAATTTCTGGCAATCTCTCTCTCTCTCTCTCTCTCTCTCTCTCTCTCTCTCTCTCTCTCTCTCTGCAATGGCCTCCTACACTAGCGCATTGAGTGCCAAAGGCATTTCTCCCTCTCCATGTATCCCACAGTCCACCATTCTCGAACCGAACTTTCCTCTATGGCTCTTCCATCATAGACAATCGAATTTAACCACCACAACCCCATTTAGTCAGCCTAATTTCAGGGATGTAGAGGGACATAGACCAGCCTAAAGAGTGATGAGCTTGGTCAAGGTACCTGGGTAGAGGACAGAGGGAGTGTTAAGGAATAGGCTAGGTCTTGATAAGGGTAAGCGCGTGAGAGAGAGAGAGAGAATCCTATTCCTAATGCACTTTTTCTCTTGAAACAAGATAAACAAGCATTGGCTAGCTAACGGCTAGACTGTTTAATCCTTATCAATGTCAACTTAATGAAAGAAATGGTTTAAAAAACTTAATGATAAAAGAGCATCTATGCCATAATCATGTCAATTAAGCAATAAAGATATTCTAAGTTTATAAAAATATACCAAAAGACCCAAAAAAAAGTTCAGGGTAATGTATACATTTATTTGGGCAACTCAGAGGATGCACCAAGTATAATTAGATTCTAGCCTTGAACCTACACTAAGTGATAATTATTTTATCTTTTAACTTGAGAGAGCAATAATGAACATGGCCTTGAACTAAATTCCTCTAGTCATATGTTGACAAAAGCACGCACATCGTATGGTATTGATCTTGGGTTCAGTGGATTGGAGAGCTAACGGCCATTCTGACAATCCTGCTTTCACAACAGTTACTATAGATCTGCCCGAGTCTCATAATTGTGTTCCTAGGAATTACCTTGACAGATATGTATGCATCAATAACACTCAAAAGGCAGACATGCAGCTCAAACATACATACTTCAAACTTATTAAATTAAAAAAAATTATTATAAACATAAAAGGAGTGAGAGAGCAGATTTTAAATAAACCAGAGCTAGAAAAATCTAATGCTGAACAGAGACAATATTTTTATAAATGACTATAACAAATAGAGATATCATCATTTAATGGACAAGGTCCACCAAATATAGTACTTAAAAAGGTATAATCTCACATTCTAGCACAAGGTTTATCCCCTTCTGGATTAAGTTTCTGCCATCTGTAAGGTTTCTGTGCAGTATCCAGAGCCCAAGCATCTGATAGGACCCTCTTTCCTACAAAAGAAGATTAAACATTTTCTATTACTCTGATTATCATGGGCGAAGTATTAGTCATAACATCTTCCAGGAACATTCATTAGGAAATGACTTGGAAAAAGTGGAATGACAAGGGGGAAAAAATGGTAACCACATGTTGATACCCCATAAATAAAAATAGCATATGAATTAAAGAAAAGTATTTGAAAGTCATGCAAGGACAACTACTGGAACTGGAGGTATCGATTCAAGTAGACCAATCAGTCAAACTAACCAATCGGTGCGCGCGCGCACGCGTGTGTGTGTGCGCGTGTGTGTTTTGGAAAGATATAAACATTTTAACCATGACAATTGGAATGCAAAATACCTGCATTCTCTGTATTTTTGATTGCACATATTTCTCATCACTCCTTTCTACCAATTCCGATATCTCTAATTACCTATTCCCGGTTTTCTCTTGAATTCTAATGCCCTCATTCCCTCTTGAACTTCAGACTACCAGTTCTTCCTCTCCGCAGGGCAATATCTTCACTTGAATTTAAGAATGATTTCCTTTTTGTTTTTCCCTAAACTCAGATTCTAAGTTCCCTTTGACATTATCATCATCTATATGGAAACATCATAATTCACGGTTCTTCTTGCATATGCATTTTCAATATCCAAAATTCAAATTATTTATTCCCATGAATGACTGTTCATCCCTTTGATTAACAATAGTGCCTTTCCTAATCAGAGAAGCCTGGTTTTCCGCAAGTGTCATTTTATCAAGGCTGGTCTCCATTTTGATATTTCTCATTCCAACTTCCTCTCTACCATCTCTTCAGACGTCTCTTTATCAAGGGCACCCTTTCCCATTGAAAAGAGCAATATTCACAAATAACGGAAGAAACCAATCATATTCAACTGAATGACATAACTACCCACAAGCATTGCTAAATTTAACTTCTTGGTATATTGTCAGCCATAATCTTCAAAAGGTGTTTAGCAAATGTCAGTCAGTCTCCTAAAGCAGTGCCTTCGTCCAGATGGAGAGTTCTGCCAACCTGACTTTTTGCAGACTTGCAGCCTTGGAGATTATTCCCTGCGACTTTGACACAGTCTCAGGTGTAGCAAAGGAAACCTCACCCCTACTGGAAAACAAGGATCGCAAATCTCTCTTGATATCTGTATCCATTGTTCACCTTCTCACTATAGTCAAACAACTATGGTCCCTGCTTCAAGATTTCGTCGACTTTCAGCCTTGGATCCCAACTTGAAGAATAATTCATTCCCCAGTAAACAAATCCCCATTGGAGAAGTCAACTTCACCTTTTTAGTCATTGAATCTATTGCGGGAAGTATGATTTCTCAGACGCATACAGGCACTAGCTCACTGGACCAGTACCTGTTTCTTCTTCTTCTCAACCAAATGTTATCCAGCCACATCTCTGTTGTGTGCTGGCCGTATTGATAATATTTTTTAGCATGCTTGCATGCATGTGTGGATTAGGGTGTAGATTGTGTAGAAGGAGAGGGGAAAGGGACCAATCTTCCTCTATTCATGTTCCGGCAGTGTAGAAGGCCTGAACAGTTAGTTAACGGTTATTCATTGCTGATAGCAATAGGTGAGGAAAAGTTTAATTTTTCTGCCTCTACATTGTGAAGTTAAAAACCAAGTGACATGATGAAGATATGAAACATTGGAAGAGATTAACTACCCTTCCATACCTCCCTGTTTCTTATCCTCTTCCCATTCTCATTTTTCTCTTCCTAGACTCTCCAGTACCAACCACCCTTCCTCTATTCATGAAACAACTACCAGGATCTCATATCTATCACCGCTTGACCTCTCTCTTCCTCCACTTTTTCCTCCTCTCCATTCTGTTTTAAACTTTTTAGAGTGGAGTACTAGGATTAGGAGTGCGAAACGGGCCGGGTTTGGCCCGCCCCGGTCCCCAACACGCCAGGCCAAGGCCCGGGCCAGGCCAAGCCCAGATCCGTCGCCGTTTAACGGGCGACCCAGCCCTGCCCGGGCCCATTCCCCCTTTGGGGGACTCGGTCCGGGCCCGGTGACCTGCCCAGTCTGGGCCAGGCCAGACCCAGGCCGGCCCGACCATTTAAAAGGATTATTAAAAATCTAAAAATAGTTTTTTAAGTATAATTTAAAAAATATTAAGAATCCCAAAAATTCAAAAAAAATTCACACAATTTGACAAAATTGCTACAATTTGTGAAATGCAAATGTAAATTTTTTTGGAGAGAGCTTCAGCACTTGAAAACTTGAAAGAAATTGCAAAGAGCAGAAATTTGTAAAGATTTTTTGGAGATTTTTAGAGTTTTTTTGCAATGAAATGAAGTGGGAAGAGGGTGAATTTATAGAGGGAAAGGTGTTAAAATGTAATTTTTTTCAAAAATTTCAATATTTAACCCAATATATCCGTTGGGGCTATTTGTAAAAAAATTACAAATATGCCCAACAGCTAAATTTCCCCTTCAAATAGTTGTTGGGGTTTTTTTTTTTTTTGCAAAAAAAAATTGCAAAATACCCCATCCCAGGACCCCCAACGGCTAAAATAATAGTCGTTGGGGTGAGCTGGCCCGGCGCGGGCCCATAATGAACCCGAGCGCGGCACGGGTTCAACCAATGCTTGGAACGGGCCTGGGTGCGGCACGGTGCCTATGTCGTGGGTCACAATCTGCCCACCCGGGCACGCCCCGTAGAAAGGGGCGGGCCCGGGCCGGGTCAAGGCCCGGATCACCCGGGTGCTTGGGATGGGCCTGGGTGCGGCACGGCCCGCCCATGCCGTGGGTCACGATCTACCCACCCAGGCACGCCCCGTAGAAAGGGGCGGGCCCGGGCCGGGTCACCGGGTCGGCTGCATGAGGGTTGGCGGGCCGGGACGGCCCGTTTCACACCCCTAACTTGCATTCTCTTTGCAGTGTCTTATCATTTCCTTAGAATCAATGTCCAATGGCATTTCCCTACATAGTAAATACTAGTCATAAGTAGAGTATATTAAGGATCCCCCCCCCCCGCGCCCCCCGCGGATCTAAACCATTAAAACAGCCTAGAAACCACAAGCCAAATGTTGCATGCAGAACTTGATATCTATTTATTCATAAAAATATCAGTTTCATAAAAAAAAAGATAAAATATTGCTCTGGGCCCATGTCTTTTATAGCTTGGAGCAAGTTAAACTTTGGTCCATATGTTTTCACTATCCTTACTGTCAAGGCAAAAGTGGAATATTCATCAGTATGCTTCAACGTGAATTTCAAAAGCAAGGCATAATAATGTTAATTATGCCAGTAAGTCAACAAGTTCCACATATAAATTTCAACATAAGTATACACAATAACACATCACAGTTCTTACATGGAACTCTCCTCTTTAGGTTCCTGTAAACATGTGAAATGCCAAATGGCCTCACAAGATTATAACAGTACTACCAGCATAAGTACTAGTATGAACAACAATAACAACAACAAGAAGAAGCCTTTATCCAAACTTTTTTGAGTCGGACACATGAATTAATTTCTTCCATTCAGGTCTATTAAGAGCTATGTCCGCACTAACATGTCGCATTAACATATCCTTCTCAAATGCATCCACCCAAGTTTGCTAGGCTTCCCTCTAGTCCTCATTGCCCCGTTAACTATGATCCTATAAACTTTTCAAATTGACGCACTTATTAGCCTACGTTGCACATGCCCAAAACTATCTAAATCGACCCTCCCTCATCTTATCCTTAATAAGAGTAACCTCTAAGTTCTTACGGATAAAGTCAATTTCTTATCCTATCTCTTAGTGTAATGCGCTCATCCATCAAAGATTCACTCTATTTTTTCTTTTGACATGTTTCTTAATTGTCTAATATTCGAAACCATACAACATAGCAGGCCTTATAGTCATTCAATAAAAATTTTCCTTCAATTCATGAGTATCCTACAATCACATAAAACTAAAGAAGCATTTCTCCACTTTAACCATCTCACTTTGATTTCTATCAATCATATCTTCCATGATTCCACCATCTTGATGAACGAGTGATCCCCAAACAACAAAAATGAACACTTTAAGGTGTTTCTTTTACCATCAATTTGTACTAAATGCTCATTTCTTCGCACCATTTTGCTAAAATTGCATTCACTTATTATGTTTTCATTTTACTACTTCTAAATCATTTAGATTCCAAAGTTTCTCTCCATCTTTCTAGTTTAGAACTTATTCCTCCTCTAGTCTTGTCAATAACTAATAGTATATCCTCGCAAACAATATGCACTATGAGATTTCATCGAACATGCCTTGTAGGTTCATCCATCAATAATGCAAAGAGATAAGGACTTAATGTTAATTTTCTTAAGTCTATAGTGATAGGAAATGGCCCATCTCCCCTCTAGTTGTTCTCACCCTAGTAATCGTTTCATCATCCACATCTCTAATTACATCAACATATGTATTAGATACCTTTTTTTCTAAAACTCACCACATTACCTACCTGTAGGCTCTATCATAAGCTTTCTTTAGATCAATGAAAACCATGTCTAGGTCTCTTTTCTTCTCTTGTTATCTCTTCATCAATCGTCTTACTACATAAATAGCTCCATAGTTGACTTTACAGACATAAAACCAAAAGTTTTCAAAACATATATTTATCTTAGTCATGCTTAATTTCTCTCTCCCACAGCTTTATTGCATGGCTCATAAGTTATGAATAGTGAAAAGGTATTGAATTTGTTATACATTTAGGAAACATGCCTTAACACACCTTATTACTACTTGATATAAGTAGCCTTTATATATCTAAAACAAATTAATTAAAGCTATCACTTGCTTCACACAAAAGTAAATGAGTAACAATGGAGAATGTTTCACGACTAGGGAAGAAACATAGGATCATTTCAAGTGTCCTAGTTAAAGAGCACACACGGTCAAAGTTGGTATCCTTGGGGAAACCCCACTCTAAATTACTCTTAATGGTAACTAGAGTTGTATATAATTGAGGAATCTAATTGCTACAGGAATAATAACCAATTCAAGTCATTCTTTGGGGAATTCACAAAATGAAAAATCATTCATGCAATAAAATCAAATGCATAGTATCATCTTACTTTAAAAGTCTAGATATAAAACAACTCCATGTTTTAAAACAACCTATACAGAGTTACTGATATGCATCAATTAGATAGTAACAAGTAATACTATTTACCAGGTACCCAACTTCTTATTTATTACATGAGCTTGCATGGAAACGGGGAGGGGGCGGCAACCACATCACGTTAGGGGATGAGCATGATGCACCCCTGGGAAGCCTGATTAGTAGGACCCGGCGCCTCTTCTTTTTCATATCACTGTCACTATCCTAGCTTCTTCCATTACTTGTCATCATCCTAGATTTGTTTATTTCTCAAATGTGCTACTCTTTCAAGAATTTTCTCACTTCTTCCTTCCATTTAGTACCAAAGGCAATCGAGCTAACTTGCCCCAAAATTACAATTTTTTTAAAATGAATGCATTTGGATCATAATAACTACAAAATCTGGGGAAAATGACTCACCATCATTCCCACTCACTGTCACAAGATAACGTTGAGCAACCAAGTCCATGGCATGACCATAGAGTGGTCCTGGGCCAGCCCCTTGAACCACCACCCTGTAGTACAAACATAACCTTTTTCATATCTTGAATTACCAAACAGAAAACTATTCTTTTTTGTAGTAAAACTTTTACCTGTGCCACTTGTATTTATCGTTAGTCAGGTCAAGCACATAGAGGTCATCAGTGGAATGCCCGGCAGGGCCAATGCCACCCTAGCAAGAAAGCATAACCCAATAAATTATTTTTCATTCCAAAAGCAATAAAACCATCCACCCAAAGACCTAAAATGTGGATTCTGGAGATATCTCACCTGGAATACAACCATAGTGCCCACTGCTGCCGCAGCATGGGCAGCCCGATGGGACGGTGCTTCTCCAGCTGGATGCATCCTATCAAAAAGTAAATTCCTATCAGCCGAACTCTCATGAACTAACTCTAATATAGACCCAGAAGTCCAGAACTCATAGTTAAGTATGTGTTTTCACCCCAAGAAAAAACAAAAAAGAATTCATCAAAATTAAATCAGAAAACAAATAAATAAGTAAAACAAGCACTGGCTTAACATCGGTCTTCTGTCAATAGTAATAGAAAAAGAGAGAATTCAAGACTAATAACAGAAAGTCCTTCAATTAGATTACACTTAAAAGCGTTATTTTCCCACAAAAGGATCACATCTTTCCCAAAATCAACAAAAACTTTCAAACCAGAAATAGAAAAAACCAGTAACAAAGCTTACTGCTCTAATTTCTGGCATAAAATGTGACTTTTCACCCAAATACTTCTAAAAGGAACCATTTTTTTCCTACAAACAAAGAGAAATTCGGGCAGAAAAATCTGATACCTGGTCCATTTCTTTGTATCCACGTCGTAAGAGTGCACCGAATTCGTCACTCCAGCCAACCCTACTCACAACAATTCAACAAATTACTCAAAATTACCCCCGAAAAAAAAATTCAAAAAATTCCAGAAACAGGCAGAGGGGTTTCAAAGCTAATCACTGATTCCGGAAGCGCCGCCCTCGATGGCGGTGGCGCCGCCAAAGAGGATGAGCCTGGGGCCGTGGTTCTTGGTTGGGGCCACCGCCGTGAGCGTGTGGGCGCAGCGCAGGCCGGGTGCATCCTCGTCGGAGTCCCACCGGGACTCCGCTGGGTTGTAGCTAGGCGCCGGCACCAGCCAGGGCTTCGACCCCATCGCCTCCTCTTTCTCCCTCTAGATCTTTTTCTCTCTCCTCGCCGCCGCTGACCGGAGATTTCGGGCAGTAGAGAGGGGGGGAGTGGAGATTGAGAGAAATGCGTTGGGGATCGGGGGGAAATGTGTTTATTAGCCGGCGAGGACGACTCGAGCTCAGGGCAGTGGGGGGTGCTAACCCTATAGGACCCATTTTTGGAACTAACGTTCCACTGGGCCCCACCGTGCGTGACGTGGGGCCCAGAGATGGGTGAAGAAGCTGCGTATTTTTTCGAAAAATTCTATATGTACATAGATTATGAAATGATGGCTGGGGATGCTCATTGAATAAAGTTTACTTTACTGTTAAAAGTTTGTTACTGCGCCCCGAAACCGTTACAATGACCTTTTTTAAATAAAGTTTGTGAAAGGTCTAAAATTTGTGAAAGGCCTGTTTGGTTAACGGTAAAAGCAACGAAGTAATAATAGTTCTCTTTGAAACTTAAGTATTTGTTTGTAAGTTTTTTAGTTTTTGAATGTTGTTGGGAAGTGTGATTTGAAAAATGCTATATCTTTTCTGGTGGTTAGATGGTAATGTGAAAGTGAAAGCAGAAAAGTTGACATCAACTGTAAGATAATAATAAATAAAAATTAATTAAGAAAATAAAATGAGATTTACATGACCAAAAAATTAACTGTTTTGTACTATAACTTATTTCAAATGAGATTTACATGACCACAAAATTAACTGTAGTACTCTGAAAGTGAGAAAATGATTGTGTAAAAGAGAAAAGAAAAAAGAAAAAAGGGTTTTCTTATTTTCCTTTTCCTGTGTTTGGATAGATAGAGAAGTGAGCAATTATACTTTCTCATTTTCTTACTTTCGCCCACTTTTTTGCAACCAAACACAAACACGCCATTTTAGGCACGTGAGACTTGTCAAAATTTAGGGGGATAGTATCAAGGGAAAAAAAATATATTGTAAGACGATTTTCTCAATTTAAGGGTGTTCTAATAAACACCATGCGTATACAAGTAACGTCTCTCTGTATTCACATGTGAACAAACTTTTTTTTTCTCACTTTTCTGTTAAAATTAGTGCAAAATTGAAACTCAGACTTTTCACAACTAGAGATGTTGTTAAAGAATACAAATAATCTGATAAGAATTCAATTCATTAACTTTGTGTTGATAAATGTTGGATTCTGCTTAACAGGAATCAATCTGACAACTATTCAAGATCACTGAAATATCAACAATCTAATTGGCCAGGTCGGCAAATATCAGGTGGGAGGTTTTCCGTTCAATAGAACATTCCTTAATTTAAGAACCACCTTTCAATTTCCTTCCTTGGTTAAACACCAATTAGACTGATATAAATCAGTCTCGATATACTGTTAAGTATATCCCCTGTATAAAGAAATGAATTCACTTATACAGTATTTGGAGTGAGGTACGCTTTTAGAGCGAATCTCCTTAAGACAATTACGTCCCCCGCACCGGTGCTAACGGGTTAATGGACGCTGGTCTCCCAAGATACAACACTCCTTCACGGTATGTGGATAGCACTATCAAATCACCGTACGGTCGAACCGTAGTCAACCAGTACCTTCACAGGATCGTTGAAGCAGGAGGACAAAGACAAATTTCGGGTGAATATTTGCTTTTACTTGGAGGAGCACCCACTGTAGAAGACGAAGGAAGGTTAAAGAATATTCTTCTTCAGAAGTCCCAGATTCAGACAACAATTCTATTTCAAGAATCTGTTGAATTTTCTGAGCCCTCTTTCAGAACGAATTTTGCAGAATCTCCTTTGGAAGTCGCTTCGGAAACCGAGTTACTGATTTCCCACTTCCCTTTTGGAAGTAACTTCAAGACTGAGAGAGAGAGAATCTCCTTTATATGGCAGATTCCTTTCTTGCTCTGCTGGCTTGTTGTTTTTGTTGTGTTTAGAATGAGAAACTGGAGCGCTATTTATAGCGCTCCATGAGGGGCCAACGGGTCCGAACCCAACGAAATGTTGCAACCTTTCGACCCAACAGTCACAACTGTTGGCTATCCAACTGACGCACCCAACAGTCACAATTGTTGGCTATCCAACTGGAGCGATTTGGATCCGGAGCGGAGCGGAGCGGGTCTAATTCGGGTAGCGGAGCGGGTATGCTCGCAACCCATACCCGTGAGACCTGATTCAAAAAGAACCAGGCCGGGTAGGGAACCCGAACCCGAACCCAGACCCAGGCCCGGACCCGAACCCGAGCCCGGCCGCCGCCGCCAGCAGCGGTGCGCGCGCGCGCATGTGCGGGCATAGTTCCCTCCCAATCGCGCGCGAAAACTCCAAGTACCCAAAGGGCATGCCCTTTGTTCTCAATTTTCTCTATTTAAACACCATGAACTTCCATCCCACGGCCAATGTGGGACTAAATGCTTTTAGCTACCTTTAGTCCCATTTTGGCTTTGAATTAGGCAATCTTTAGACTTGAATATCTCATTCATTCGAAGTCGGAATTGAACATGTGAATATACCACGTTCATCCCCAATGGAAGGAGAACACACTCCAACCATCATCCAATTGATTTGATCAACGGATCTCGCCGTAATTCAATTTAAAGATTCACTTTATATTCTTCAATTCCAACAATCCCCCACAATGAATGGAGATTCAAGGAAATGACACACAAAGAGACTGACTCTATTGTGAAAGGTACATTAGAAAAGAAACTGCATCAGGATAGGTGAACTAGGTCTTGAACCTTCCATAGCGAAAGCTTTATCGGACTTACTGGCTAATCAGTGAACTAGGTCTTGAACTGTTAGCCGTTAGTGTAAGCCAAGTCAACAAGCTTCACACAGTGACTTTTCAAATCAACTTTGGTTCTCGATTGTGTCCGTTTTGGCCCTGGACATTCTTGGTTTCAGAGAGTATCTTTAGGGAATAACAGCCTCCATAGAAATTCCCAAAGAGCCGACCCAACTCTATACTCACATAGGTGATCGTCCTATTAAGAGTAGTCTACTCTACTCCACTTGTTTAGTAACAAGATATAGGCATCATTAAAAGCGTTAAGATTATCCTTAATCCACTTGTAGAAAAGCGCTTATGTGCACCTTAGGAATGGATTGGAGTCAAACTCCCAAGTGCTTACTTGCTGAGTCAATCATAACTAGTTTTTCCTCTTGAACTTAGTCTGTGGGATCTCCAGTCGCTAAGTGAGATTTCCATTAAGCTGACTCGGTAAGGTTAGGCTTTTAGACCCATTCCCCTCGATGCGCAGTTTATACGCTCTCCACTTAAACCTTTAGTAAGCGGATCCGCTAAATTATCCTTTGACGATACAAAGTCAATAGAGATAATTCCATTTGAGAGCAACTGCTTCACGGTATTATGTCTACGACGAATATGTCTAGACTTACCGTTGTATATAACATTTTATGCTTCTGGGGTTGACATAGCCTCTTTAAATGTTTGAGGCTCGCTTTCAATAGCGTATGCTATGAAATCTGGACCAAAAGATTTTGAGATTCTAGATCTCTGACTTCTTCTTGGTTCAATTTCCGCATTAACAGTCGGTTCCTCGGGGCTTTCGTCCCTGAATGCCATCTCATGTGTTCTTTTCCCAGAAGTCTTAGCTATTTCCCGTTTATATGGAAAAATATCTTCAAAGAACACAGCATCTCTAGATTCGATAATCATGTTTACATGAATATCTGGTATTTCTGATTTATGAACCAGAAATCTGTAGGCAGTACTATTCAAGGCATAGCCTATGAATATGCAGTCCATAGTTTTTGCTCCCAACTTAGTCTTTTTAGGTAATGGTGCCAGCACCTTTGCAAGGCACCCCCACATTTTGAGGTAATGGTAGGAAGGTGTCCTTCCATGCCATAACTCAAATGGTATAAGACCAAATTTCTTGTGGGGTACTCTATTTAGAATATAATTTGCAGTAATAGAGCTTCCCCCCACAAGTTCTGCGGAGCTCCAGAACTTACGAGCATGGAATTTACCATCTCCTTCAAAGTTCTGTTCTTCCGTTCAGCAATTCCATTTTGCTGAGGAGTATATGGTGCTGTTGTTTGATGGATTATACCAAAATTAGCACATAACTCACTAAAATCATTTGATTCATATTCTTCGCCTCTATTGGATTTTAGAATCTTGATTTTCTTGTTGAGTTGATTCTCAACTTCGGCTTTATATGTTATAAACATATTTATTGCCTCATCCTTACTGTTTAAAAGATACACATAACAGTATCTTGTACAGTCATCAATAAAAGTAATAAAATACTTTTTACCGCATCTAGTTGGCATAAACTTTAAGTCACACAGATCGCTATGAATTAACCCTAAAGGTTCTGTATTTCGATCAATTGAGTGAAATGAATTTTTCGCCAACTTGGCCTCAACACAAATCTCACACTTGCGAATTTCTTCCAAGTTGAGTTTGGGAATATATCCCAGATTAGACAAGTTCTTTAATGACTTGTAATTTACATGCCCTAATCTAGCATGCCACAAATTAGGAGACTCAAGCAAATAAACAGAAGATTTTCCTTTATTTATAAGCTTCGGGTACAAATACACAGACTTTTTATCTACCACTGCAATATTGGCTTTAAAAAGTCCATCAACAAGATAACCCTTTCCCACATACATCCCTCCCTTAGTAAGTACAAATTTATCTGATTCAAAAACCATTCTAAATCCTTTCTTACTAAGTATTGATCTAGAGATCAGATTCTTGCGGATATCTGGAACATGTAGCACACCGTTCAGAGTAAGCTCTTTCCCCGATGTCCACTTCAGGATGACCTTGCCTTTTCCTTCAACCTTTGAGACGGCTGAATTTTTCATGAATAGTTGCTCATCTTGCTCTAATATTTGATATTCAGAGAATAATAATTTCTCAGAGCAGATGTGCCGAGTAGCCCCAGTGTCTACCCACCAATCCTTATTGTTGGTTGTCAGATTCACTTCTGACACTACAGCTGAAAGGCTTGGCGACTCATGGTCGGTCAAGTTTGCCTGTGGGTGGCTTTTCTTGTTCTTTTTGAGACGGCTGCGACATTCATTCGCCTTATGCCCCTCTTTGTTGCAGATGTAGCAGGTGTAGGCTGTCCAAAAGTTACTGGAGGACAAGCCATTGAAAAGCAAAGTTTCAAGCTCTAGACGCGAGGGACTATCACCCGCGTCTCAGCATCAAGGCGCGTTGGCTCGACACCCGCGTCTCAGCATCGAGGCGCGTTGGCTCGACACTCGCGTCTCAGCATCAAGGCGCGTTGACTCGACACCCGCGTCTCAGCATCAAGGCGCGGCGCGTTGGCTCGACACCCGCGTCTCAGCATCAAGGCGCGTTGGCTCGACACCCGCGTCTCAGCATCAAGGCGCGTTGGCTCGACACCCGCGTCTCAGCATCAAGGCGCGTCGGCCTGACACCCGCGTCTCAGCCTCAAGACGCAAAGGTCTAAAACCCGCGTCTCAGTTATAACCGCCTTGGTTAAGGGACCAATCACTGCCTACACGTAAGGGAAATCAGCCCCCATCGTGGCGTGTCTTTAGCAGGCACGTGGTGTTGGCCCAAAGCCTTCCACCCTAGTTTTGATGATGATTAACTCATGTAGTTATGTTTACTAATAATCTTGTGTTGTTTAAGTTTCAGATCATTAACCAAGATATTAGTTGGTGATTAGCTTCAACAAGGTGTTTGGAAGCTTTCACAAGTGATTCCAGGGCCAAAGCTTCAAGATCACACTTTGCCTAGCCCATGGATGGAGTTTTGGAGCAAGTCTTCTTGATGACACGAAGACTTAGGTATCCTAGTTAGTTTAGTGTGTTTAGATCCATTTGTAAAGTTTAGTATAGTTGATATGCTCAAGTACACATACACACACATTTCATGATTTGGATTTTGGTTTTCATGAATAGTTTGATCAAAACAAGTTTACATGTTTTATATGTATATTAGATGTGCTCTATATACATACATGCTTATATGACTTATACAAACTTAGTTTGACGTACCTATTCATGTAGTTTTATGTTTTGATATAAAACATATTTTTGAAATTAAAGACAAAAACTGTGATATATTTTGTGAATGTATATTGGACCTATGTCCATATGCATCATGCTTAATAATGTTCAAATATCATGTTTTTGTATTTCTATAAGTTTTAGGAAAATCAGATTTCCTTTTGAAAAATCAAGTTTGATAAAAATACAAGTTTTGGTTTTTGATAAAATTGGCAAGACACAAAAATGAATTGATATGATTGATATATGTCTTGAAAATTTTTATCACATGTTTATGTTTCAATATAAAATGATAAAATAAGTTTTATGGGATTTTCAGAAAAGATAAAAGATTTTTATAAAATATTTCTCCCAAATTTTCTGAATTTATTTTGTGCTGACAGGTTGGTCGGTCGACCGGGACGGTCGACCGGACCAAGGGCCGGTCGACCCACGGTCGACCGACGTGCACAGACTTGTGCACGTTTGACAGCACAGTGGTCCGGTCGACCGGACGGTCGACCGCTGCAGAGAGTTCTGCTCTCTGTTTGTTTGGGTCGACCGGGCGGTCGACCGGTAGCTTCAATGGGTCAAAATATGACCGTTGAACGGTCGACCGGCCGGTCGACCGCAGCCTGTCAGAGCTGCCAGCTCAGCTCTAACGGCTAGTTTCTGTTTTGGCCTATATAAACCCCATCTCTTTGGGATTTTGGCCAAGGTTTTCAAGGAGAAAAATTTCAGTGTTTCTCTAGTGTTTAAACAAGTTTTTAAAAGAGTTTAAGTGCCAAAAAGACTTAATCTTTATTGTTTTAGGTTTTTGGAAAAATCAAAGAAAATAGGAATTTGGGAGATTTGTCTTGGTTTTCATTCTATATCTTTTGCAAGGATTTTCCCAAGTGTTTTTCTTTGTTGCTTGTTTTCCAAACACCTAGTTTTCAACACTTGAGCTATCACCTATCCTAATCTATTAGGATCTTGTTTTTGTGGAAAAAGGAAAAGGAAAGAGGTTTGTGGTTGAAAGAGACCACCTTTTGTAAACCCTTGATTTCTTGGTTGCTCCCTCTTTGGTAGAGGTTGAGGTTGTGTAATTGGGTTGTTGGTTTGCTCTCTCTTAGGTAGAGGTGGAGTTTGGTTTGTATCCCTCAAGTGTGAGGTGATTGAGTTTGGTTGTAAACCTCTTCGGTAGAGGTGGTAGTTGGTTGGTTGTTGGCCTCGGTGGAGGTTGTTGTTTGAGAGAGGAGTTTGGTACTCCTAGTGTTGTAACAAATCCTCTTCGATAGAGGTTCCCTCGGTGGGAGATAGTGGATTGGAAATCCTACACGGTGGTGTAGGCGGGGATGTAGAGCAAGGGTGCTCGAACCTCGTAACATATCTTTGTGTTTGCGTTTGATCCACTTTTCTCTAACTCTCTCTCTTTACATTTGTGCAAAGCATCATACTTCATATCATATCATATTTGCTTGTGTTGAGCATAATTCATATTGCCATATTATCTATTTGCTTGTATTGTCTTGCATACTTCATATTGCTATATCTTGTATTTGCTTGGCTTGCTTGTGTGTGTGCCTAACTTATACTTAACCTACAAGAGCTTCACATAGCACCTCAACCCATTCAAGGGGAATCAAGAGGAGTTAGTCCAGAGCCCTTCACGGGGAATTCGGCTACACTTGTTGTGTTGTATTAAGTTTGTGCAAGATTTGCATTAGCTTCCGCATTTAGCGCACATAGTTCTTGCATTTAGTTCTAGATTAGCACTTACACCTATTCACCCCCCCTCTAGGTGTTTTACAATTGGTATCAGAGCTAGTGCTCCTGATACTTAGGCTTAACATCCTAGGAGTGAGATCCATTTGCTTGCTAATCTATTGTTTGCATTTGCTTGTTTGCACACATATAGTTTACCATGGCCTTCATGACCCCACCTATGTTTGACCCTTCCAACATTCATGTTTGGAAGATTAGGATGACTGTTTACTTACAAACCCTAGGTCATAAAGTTTACCTTGCCATTACCAAGGAATCCTTCCTTAGTGATCGCAATCATATAGGGGCCAATGCACAAGCCCTAGAGGCCATTAGAAGCACTTTATCTAAAGATTATCTTATGAGTGTTTCTAACCTTGATTCCGCTTTTGTAGTGTGGAACAAGTTGACAACAACCACCGCCTCCAAGCTTCAAGTGCCAAATCAACCGGAGGAATCTAGTGGAGAATCCGATTCACAATGCTTCATGGTCCAAGGGAATGACTCCCTTGAGGTACATTCGGAACCCCACTTAGATTGTGATGATAGTGCTAGTTCTTCAAATGATTTTGTTGATCCACATGCTTTAAATGAAGAACTATCTATTGTGTGTGAAAAATTTCTTGAGAAATATAAGATTTTGCAAAAGAAAAGTCTAGGTCTTGAAAAAGAAAATAAGAGTTTGCATGCTAAACTTAACAATGTTTTGCAAGAGAAGGTTGAGGCCTATAATGAAAGGGATTCATTGAGATCTCAACTAGAACTTGCACTAAAAGAAAATGAATTTTTAAAATCTAAAAATGATTGCCATGCTATTTTAAAGAAGAATGAAAACTTGTCTTCTAAAGTAGATTTTGTTTTAAAAGAAAATGTTGCTTTGAAAAATAAAATTATTTCTATTTCAAATGAGTTGAATGTTTGTTTAGATAAAAACATTGTTTTGCAAAATAAAATTGATGCACATGTTTGCCATGCTAGTGTAGCCTCTTCATCTAGTCTACCTAATGCATGTACCTCTTCTTCTAGAATCAATGATGATATTCGTATGTTAAAGAAGAGAGTAGATTGTTTGGGCTCCACTATGAGCCAATGTGCCATGAACCACACACGCTTGGAATCCTTGATTCGAAAGAAACAAGTTTCAACTTTTATGCATGCACACCCATCACGGCATACACATGCTCCTCACGGACACCATCACACGTATGCTCATGTGTACACTTGTACACATTGTGGACGTAAGGGCCACCTTGCTAAATTTTGCTATCATAGATTACATACTCCAAATTTAGCAAAGAATTTTGTTTGGGTTAGAAATGAGACTAACCCCCATGGACCCAAAAGAGTATGGGTACCAAAGACCACCCCTCCTATTATTTTTGATGTAGGTGTGGGCTCTCACATGACGTAAGAGTAGTAGCACCTTGGAGTGGATGCGTTCCAAGCTTAAAGGAAATCATATGGATGCATCACTTTCAAGGGAAGATTTGGTGGAGATGACCACCATGTTTTGGAGACAAGGAGAGTTGCTTCTTCCGTTTTGGTAACAATCCTTTACTCCCATTTATTATGTTTACATGCTTTCCACTTCATTGTTTATTGCATGTTTTGATATTTTATAGCATGTTTTTGATGTCTATGGATTAGTATATTCATTCCATGTTTATTAGATCCTTGACATACATGTATAGTATTTGAGACACACATGCTTATTTGAATCATACTTAGTGTTCTCACTTTTGTTTTAAGCTATAATATACATCATGAATCTAATACATGTGAATTTACATAGTAATCATGTTTTAGTTTTATCATGATGATTTTTATATTGTGTTTTGATGCTTCATGTTTAGATTACTTGTTTAGATGTTAGTTTTCATTAAGACTAGGACTTATACTTGTACATATAGTGGGCCACAAATTAATCTATATATGTTGAGCTTGATTGCCTATTTGAACCCATTAGATGTGCTAGTATAGTCTAGTTTTGATGATTCATACATTTCAAACTTGTATTCCATTTTTGAATTTATTTTATGAGTTTTCACTTCATGTATATGTTTGTATTGCCAAACTTTAAGATATACATGTATACCCCTTGAGTCATTTGCCTTTCATGCAAATCTATATATGGACTCAATTGTGTTTAGGGATATGTATGTATATTTATTGTGTTGACAATTCATACATATACCTTGAAATGAAATTTGTTTTGGTGAAGATTTTTTTATTTCGTATTTATGTTTAAACTTCATGTATATGTTTACCTTATCCAAACTATTAGATATACATGAATATCCTTTTTGAGCCACGTGCCTTCATGCATATATCCTTGTGGACTCGTTTGTATCTTGGATATGTATGTATACTTTGGTTTGTATTAGACATACATATGCCTTGAAGATTAAATAATATTAATTTTTAGTTTTCTTGTTTAAAGGAATAATTGAACTTAATTGAACAAATTTTCATGATTGTGATCTCCATACTTGACTTGTACACTCACATTTATTATTTGCTCATGTTTTGTTTTCATGAGACATTTTTATGCTTAATTGGATTAGAGTGTTGATTATCATGTGGATTTCATTTTTATGAAAAATTATTTTGTTTTATTCCTTACTTGAAGGATTTCGTACTAGTTAATAAAACTTTCCATTTTAACTAGTTCGTATTCTTCAATTTGGTAGTGATTTTTCAAACAAAGCTTATTTTCCAAATCTATTTTTTGAAAACCCCTACCCTTAACGGGAGGTTGGATGGGAGTCCATGCCTTGTATGTTTATATTGAAGATCTTTTTAAACTTGTGCATGAGATGGGTGGATTGGTAATATGGTGTATACACTTGAACTTATTGTTATGACAATTGGTATCATTGAACTCTTTCAATTGGTATCATTTTGATCTTCTCGTATACTCATATATGTTTTGTATGTATGTATGCTTTCAATTCCAAGTATATCAATTTCTATTGGTATCTATTTTCCATACATATATATATGTTTGTGTTTATGCTAGTGCTTGAGTTTCAATTTTGTTTCAATTGATTACTTTTAAATTGGTATCAAGACTATGCATCATTTTAGTTTGTATTTCATAAAGGGGGAGAAAATTTGATTTTGTCTTTCAATTTGTATTTGTACTCCCATACTTTATGATTGAAAATTCGAATTCGCTATCATATGTTTAAAATGAATAATTCTTACAATTGGTATCAATGTTTCTATGAAAAATCTTTTCAATTGGTAAAACATTTACATTTGGTATCAAAATTTGTGTTTAGACATTCAAAATTGATTATGTTTAATTTCAATTGATATCAAGATGTCTTGTGTTTTAAATTGGTATCTAAATTTTTTTTTTCAATCGGTATCTAAAATTTTGTTTAAAGAAAATACAAAAGTTTAGATTTAAATTTCTTATATGCAAGGAGAGCTTAACATCTCTCCCACATATAGATTCATGTTGAGTGTATTGTGTATTGAAGAGCTTAACATCTTTTCTTTATGTGGTACACGTGTGTAGGGGGAGCTTCACATCTCCTCTTATTCATTACATAATGTGTGTTATGTGAATTAGGGCTTAACATCCCTCCTTCATGTAATGCATATGTGTAGGGAAGCTAACTTAGCGTCTTCCTCTTCATGAATGTATATAGCATATAACACTTATTAATCTTTGTTTATTTTCATTGGTATCAAAATGCTTCATTGACATATTTTAAATTGATATCATGGTTTTAAAGTCACCCCTTATTGACTTTGTTTTTGTTTTAGACAAAAAGGGGGAGACCATTGTTTGTATTGTTTTGATTGTTTACCCCTTTGTTGATGATTGACAAAAAGGGGGAGAAAGATTTGATGAGTTTTATATATGCATAGTTATGTTTTTGCATATATTAAGTTTAATATGTTTTAATGTATGTTAATTGGTATCTAGAGCATGTTTTGCTTTGAATATTTCATTGGTATCTAGAACCTTTATTGTTTATGCATATTTATGCATTCATGTGTAAGAGCCTTCATTACATATTATTATGTTTATTTGTCTATGCATGAGTTAAGGGGGAGCTTCTTTGAAGCTTAACTTTAATCCATGCATATATAACTCCATGAGTTTTGTCATCATCAAAAAGGGGGAGATTGTTGGCCCAAAGGCCTTCCACCCTAGTTTTGATGATGATTAACTCATGTAGTTATGTTTACTAATAATCTTGTGTTGTTTAAGTTTCAGATCATTAACCAAGATATTAGTTGGTGATTAGCTTCAACAAGGTGTTTGGAAGCTTTCACAAGTGATTCCAGGGCCAAAGCTTCAAGATCACACTTTGCCTAGCCCATGGATGGAGTTTTGGAGCAAGTCTTCTTGATGACACGAAGACTTAGGTATCCTAATTAGTTTAGTGTGTTTAGATCCATTTGTAAAGTTTAGTATAGTTGATATGCTCAAGTACACATACACACACATTTCATGATTTGGATTTTGGTTTTCATGAATAGTTTGATCAAAATAAGTTTACATGTTTTATATGTATATTAGATGTGCTCTATATACATACATGCTTATATGACTTATACAAACTTAGTTTGACGTACCTATTCATGTAGTTTTATGTTTTGGTATAAAACATATTTTTGAAATTAAAGACAAAAACTGTGATATATTTTGTGAATGTATATTGGACCTATGTCCATATGCATCATGCTTAATAATGTTCAAATATCATGTTTTTGTATTTCTATAAGTTTTAGGAAAATCAGATTTCCTTTTGAAAAATCAAGTTTGATAAAAATACAAGTTTTGGTTTTTGATAAAATTGGCAAGACACAAAAATGAATTGATATGATTGATATATGTCTTGAAAATTTTTATCACATGTTTATGTTTCAATATAAATGATAAAATAAGTTTTATGGGATTTTCAGAAAAGATAAAAGATTTTATAAAATATTTCTCCCAAATTTTCTGAATTTATTTTGTGCTGACAGGTTGGTCGGTCGACCGGGACGGTCGACCGGACCAAGGGCCGGTCGACCCACGGTCGACCGACGTGCACAGACTTGTGCACGTCTGGCAGCACAGTGGTCCGGTCGACCGGACGGTCGACCGCTGCAGAGAGTTCTGCTCTCTGTTTGTTTGGGTCGACCGGGGCGGTCGACCGGTAGCTTCAACGGGTCAAAATATGACCGTTGAACGGTCAACCGGCCGGTCGACCGCAGCCTGTCAGAGCTGCCAGCTCAGCTTTAACGGCTAGTTTCTGTTTTGGCCTATATAAACCCCATCTCTTTGGGATTTTGGCCAAGGTTTTCAAGGAGAAAAATTTTAGTGTTTCTCTAGTGTTTAAACAAGTTTTTAAAGAGTTTAAGTGCCAAAAAGACTTAATCTTTATTGTTTTAGGTTTTTGGAAAAATCAAAGAAAATAGGAATTTGGGAGATTTGTCTTGGTTTTCATTCTATATCTTTTGCAAGGATTTTCCCAAGTGTTTTTCTTTGTTGCTTGTTTTTCAAACACCTAGTTTTCCACACTTGAGCTATCACCTATCCTAATCTATTAGGATCTTGTTTTTGTGGAAAAAGGAAAAGGAAAGAGGTTTGTGGTTGAAAGAGACCACCTTTTGTAAACCCTTGATTTCTTGGTTGCTCCCTCTTTGGTAGAGGTTGAGGTTGTGTAATTGGGTTGTTGGTTTGCTCTCTCTTAGGTAGAGGTGGAGTTTGGTTTGTATCCCTCAAGTGTGAGGTGATTGAGTTTGGTTGTAAACCTCTTCGGTAGAGGTGGTAGTTGGTTGGTTGTTGGCCTCGGTGGAGGTTGTTGTTTGAGAGAGGAGTTTGGTACTCCTAGTGTTGTAACAAATCCTCTTCGGTAGAGGTTCCCTCGGTGGGAGATAGTGGATTGGAAATCCTACACGGTGGTGTAGGCGGGGATGTAGAGCAAGGGTGCTCGAACCTCGTAACATATCTTTGTGTTTGCGTTTGATCCACTTTTCTCTAACTCTCTCTCTTTACATTTGTGCAAAGCATCATACTTCATATCATATCATATTTGCTTGTGTTGAGCATAATTCATATTGCCATATCATATCTATTTGCTTGTATTGCCTTGCATACTTCATATTGCTATATCTTGTATTTGCTTGGCTTGCTTGTGTGTGTGCCTAACTTACACTTAACCTACAAGAGCTTCACATAGCACCTCAACCCATTCAAGGGGAATCAAGAGGAGTTAGTCCAGAGCCCTTCACGGGGAATTCGGCTACACTTGTTGTGTTGTATTAAGTTTGTGCAAGATTTGCATTAGCTTCCGCATTTAGCGCACATAGTTCTTGCATTTAGTTCTAGATTAGCACTTACACCTATTCACCCCCCCTCTAGGTGTTTTACACGTGGGTTAGTTACCGCCCATGTAGCGGGGAAGTTGGCCCTCATTGTGGAGCGTTTTTAGGGGGCACGTTCACCCTGGTACCTCTATAAATAGCCCTGTTTGCTATGAAGAAGGGACGGAGAGAGGAGATCAGAGAATCAATCGGACGAAGAGAGACAGAAGGCGACACAGAGAGAAAAGAAGCAGATCAACTCTTCAGCAAGTTCGCTGCGTACGAGCTAGCTTTCGCCTTCCTTCACTTTTAGAATTTTGGTAGACAGAGTTGTGTCACTCTTTCTACCGGCCGAAGAGGAGATCCCAGAAGGACGGTCATCTGGTCAACGGAGAACAAGATTCACTCTCCACCGCCACACGAAGAACCCAGCATTAAACAAAGGGGAATTCAAGATTCAATATTCTCCCTCCCTTGTAACCGGAAGGAACAATTTTGTTGTAATCCTTTTCATTTGATTCAAGGAAAACTTTTACTGCAATTCTTGTCTTCTCCTTTTCCGGGTCATACAAGAGATGGCGACTCCGCTGGGGACTACGTTTGTCACTGAAGAGCAAATAGTGGCGCAGGATGACGTCCACCATAAGGGAAGATGGTCGAATCGCTCGTTGTCGAGTTCGACCAGGCGAAGTACGAAGAGTTTCTCTCTTCCGGCTCCAAGAGCCCAAAGACCCGCGTCTGCCGCCGGGTCTCGACGGGGAATGGCCTCGAGGCCCGATCTGTGGCTTTCTCGAGCTCCCCTGCTCCCGACTGTGCCAAGCAAGGTACACGCGTCAACGCCTCCCAGAAGGCCCGCGTGTTCGCAAGCACAGCTGTTGTTGCGACCAATTCCGTCGCACAGAAGACCCGCGTCAGCGTCTCTCAGGAGACCCGCGTGGTTAAACTCTCTGATGTTCAACATCAGGATATTGTTGGTCTCTCTCCACCTCCTCGACGCAATCGAAACGCTGAGCGTCGACAGAGGAGACGCGCGCGTCAGCTTCAAGTTGGAACCGTTGGTTGTCCGACTGAGGCTAAACGCGACATGCAATCTGGCGCTTTGCCCGCGGCACGTCCAATACGTGAAATCCGCGTTTGGCGGCCCAAATGCGTAACTCCTCAAGTTGAGTCCTCTGAAGACCAACTTACCAAACGCCAAGGCGAAGCTTCTGCGTCTCGTCAAACGCAAGAAGCACGCGCCCACAGGCGTGGGGCCCAGCAGCCCACTCTCTCTCACACGTCTCTGCCCGGACGCACTAGGCAGCAACGCGATATTCGCGTCTCATCTCAACAGAGACGCCAGACGCGCGTTCTACAGCCGCGACGCGAAAACCGCGTCCCTAAAGTCTGCGTCCATACTGCACAGCACATGGATGCCTCCCGTATTCGACGTTGCGAGGCTAGCCTCTTCAATCCCCCTCCTATGGATTTGAGAGATTATTTGACGAAGAAAAGAAGTGCCAATCAGGCCACTTCGTCGTGTTGCTGCCAACGGCTCATCCATATGCTCTCTGAGTGCCGTTGCGGATCAGGCGTACACCAACAGTCTTTAGTCAGACAGCTGACCCTGATTCCTCCGTCAGCTAAAAGAAGACGCTCCCACAGAAGGAGAACCTTCTCTGACGTTGAGTACCCGGAGCTCACTGCGAATATGACAAGCAGGAGTAAGGGAAAACAACTTGCAGTCAGCTCAGATGAGTCCGAGTCTGACTCTGAACCAGAAGGGGTGTATCGACACACTCGCACCCGGACGGGGGCCATTCCCCCAATTGACTATAATGCCTTAGCCCACGGCGTTGAAGTGAACGATTCTCACTCCGCCGTAGCGGAATCGAGGGCTTCGAACTCTTCCGTCGAGAAGGAGACCTCTGCCTACATGACAGGCACTCCTGAGGAGACGGCTAGACGTTTGGAACAGATCCAGAAGGCGCAAATGGATATGATTCTTTCTCAGCAGGAATCTATCAACTCCCTCAAGCAGGCAATTGCACAGCTGCTCGAAGACAGGAGGAAATCTCCTCCTAAAAAGTCAAAGGGCAAAAGGAGAGATGGAGAAAGCTCATCTTCCGAACCTTCTGAGGAGACGCGGCGATCTGCTGCGGATTCGCCCAAATCCTCGTCGCAAGTAAAGGGCGACCAAGACCAGGGAAAGGCTCATGCTAAGAGAATGAGTCAATTGGAGCGACGCCTCGAGGCCCTTGCCAATCGCAAAGACCTCTAAGAAGTAGGAGTGGTCCGGCCCTATCCGGCTGAATGGGACTTAGTTCCATACCCTCCTAAGTTCAAGGCTCCAACCCTCCAAGCATTCGACGGAAAGGGGTCACCCAACTAGCACATCTACTACTTCAAATCCCAAACCGGGAATGTAGTAGACAACGACGCTATCCTGGCGCGTCTGTTCATCGGCACCCTGAAAGGGTTGGCCTTTGAATGGTTCATGAAGCTCCCAGAAAGTTCTATCAAGAACTGGGGCGATCTGGAGAAGCTGTTCTTAACACGCTTCTTCGAAGATGACTCGAAGTCACGATGCCCACCCTTTTGGCTACCAAACAGCGGAAAGGGGAGTCCGTCAAATCTTTCGTGAAAAGATTTCGGAACATGGCACTCCGGTGTCCAAGCGGTATGACCCAGGCCACCCTGGTGGAAACATGCCGCCACAATCTCCAAACCTCACTCCTTGCTCAAATAGGAGTTGCTGAAAATCGCACCTGGAAACAATTAGTCCAACAAGGTGAACAGGCTGAGGAGATCGTCGCCCGCGTCAGAGCGGAGGAAGGTAAGCCTAGGCCGGAAAGGTCGACAAGGCGTGCGCCAGACACATCCCTCCAAACAAAGCGGAAGGATAATTTGGCAACGGAGACCAAATCTCCCGCCAAACCTCAATCAGGAAGGGCGAGTGGCTCTTCAAGTCAGCCTCGCGCCAACAAGCAATATTCCTTCAAGGAGGAACATGTCGATTCACTCTTCAAACTACTCAACAAGAGCAACCGACTGAAGCTCCCTGAAGCTAGGCGCCCCGAGGAAGTCGGCAAGACCGACAATCCCAACTACTGTCTATACCACAGAATGTTGGGACACCCTACCAAAAGCTGCTACGTCTTCAAGGACGTCCTTCAGGCTCTGATTGACGCGGAGGTGTTAAAGCTCCGACCAGAGCAGAAGAAGGTGACGGCTAATGTGACGTCAGCTCTCCAGTTCGGAAGACAACCCCCAACGCCTGCGGGGGTGATCCCTATTCCAAGAGGAGAACTGAGAATAGTCAACACAGACCCTCACCAGCAGCAAGAGAAAGGCTTGGTACCCGTTCCCACCCCTCAGGGAGAAATCATATGGGTCCACCCTGACCCTGTCAATGAACAACAATGGACTACTGTGACCAACAGGAAATCCAAAGGTAAGGCAAAGGCCTCATCCTGCAATGTGGTGGGTGCCTCCTCTCGAGAAGCCGAGACTGATGTTCCCTCGTTAACCGACTCAGAGGAGGAAACAATAGTCTTGGCCGCAGAGCCCAACCAACCGATGGCGGGAACCCGTTCAGGACAGGCGTACTTGAAACAGTACGGCGAGACGGCAGTAGCCCTCCACAACCAACTGCAGAGCCGATCAGGCCTTCCACAAAGCCACCTGTGGAGAAGCAGAAAGAGATTCGATTCTCTCGAGTTCTTCCAAAGGGTATAGCGGAAGGATCCACAGCGCCTTATCGCTTTGATGTCTTGGCTCAATTGGCCAATATCCCGGCACGCATTACCTTGTATGAACTTCTTAGACTATCAAAGTCGACCAGAGAAGCTCTACAAGAAGCTCCGGCAAATGCTGAGGTTTTCATGACCCAGGTGCCGAAGGAGGAAGATGTAGAGGATTGCCTCCACACCTCCCCAAATGCTCCCTGCATTACCTTCACAGCAGATGATATGCAGGTTAAAGGGAAGCATGATCGACCCCTGTATTTCACAGGGTATATTGGATCGTCTGAGGTGAACCGCATTCAGGTAGATCCAGGGTCCGCGTTGAGCATCATGCCTCGCCGGGTCATGCAACATCTAGGCATTCCTACTCATCGTTTGAGCCCTACTCAGACAACTATCTATGGGTTCAATGCCAACCAGACCCGTCCGATGGGGAAAATCAAGCTCAGATGTCAGATTGGAAACCTCAAGTCGGAAGTGACATGTTACATCATCGACGCCGACACTTCCTACAATCTATTGCTGGGACGACCGTGGATTCACCGCAACTCCATCGTTCCCTCCACTCTCCACCAAGTCATGAAATACATTGACGGGAGTGGAAAGGTGCAGACGTTGATTGCCGAAAGGTATCCGTTCAAAGGGGTCGAGAATTATTTCACCGACTCTTTGCTGTACCAGGATCCTGTGGAGACAAATAAAACCCCGCAACCAGATGAGCCAGACTCTGGTAAAGAAGCTGACACCGAGCCCGAGGAAGATGAGTGCGTGTGGGAACTGGATCCACCTGTAAAGAGCACTAATAAGCCCGATGTTGATAATACCTCCGCTGATGATGGAGGCGGTTGGTATATTAATGAAGATTTAGATTTTGCGTATTTTTCTGTGTTTGCTTCTGATTCAGTACCATCAGACACTAGCACCGAAGTAGACGATGACCCCTGGTCGGCAGTAGATGCTTTGACATCGTTGCATGTACCAGTGAAGTCGTCCTTCGAGACATACCAAGATAATGGTAATGCGTAAGAATCTATATTTATGGTTCCAGCCAGACGAAAAGGCCAAAAACCAATTCTTTTGGGCGAATCTCGTCTGAGCCAATGCCCCGCGAAGACTCAGAAAGTGAGGAGGAATCCCCTCAGCTCAGTCATTATGAACCAAAAGCGCTCAAAATGATGAAGTGCATGGGGTACGATCTAACCAACAGACCCGGGTTGAACTTCGGCAAAGGAAGGAGAACGCTACTTCGATCCTTTGTGCCGAAAGGGAAGGCCCCCGATTATTATCATCGGACGCGCCGGGGGTTGGGCTATGTATCAACTCCGGTCCCATCAGCCTCCGATTCTCAAGAATCGTCGAGCAACGATTACTCTTCAGACACATCATCTTGGGAGTCAGATGTCAGTGTCGGCAACATCTTCAGAGAACTTTCAGTGAACATGGTTTCAACAAGCCACCTGGAAGACGGAGATGAAGAAATGATCCAATCTGATACAGATCCTTGGATCAAACATTTAAATACTCTTTGGGATACCCGCTTTGAACAGCGCGAGCCACCCACAGAAGACAAGGTTGTTCAGATCAACCTAGGAGATGAGGCTAACCCTAAGCCCATCTTCATAAGTGACGGCCTGTTACCTTCGGAGAAGAAGGATCTAATATCTCTTGTACAAGAGTATATAGACGTCTTCGCCTGGAATTATGAGGACATGCCAGGACTCGATCCTCAGGTGGCTATGCACCGCCTCAACATCAATCCGGACGTAAATCCTGTCAAACAACAGCAGCGACGGTTTCGTCCAGAAATAATGGAGGCAATTCAATCAGAAGTCAGAAAACTTATTGATTCTGGCTTCATCAGGGAAGAACAACATCCCGACTGGGTAGCCAACATCGTCCCCGTCTCCAAGAAGAACAGGAAGATCCGGATCTGCATCGACTTCCGCGATCTAAACGAGGCCTGCCCCAAGGACGAATTCCCATTGCCGATCACAGATGTCATGATTGACAATACTTGTGGATTCGAACGAATGTCCTTCATGGACGGATTCTCAGGATACAATCAAATCAAAATGTATCCTGATGACGAAAAGCATACCTCCTTCAGAACACCTCTAGGGGTATATTGCTACACCGTCATGCCCTTCGGACTGAAAAATGCAGGGGCAACATACCAAAGGGCCATGAACGCCATTTTCCATCAGCAAATACGCAAAACGGTGGAATGTTATGTTGATGACATCGCGGTAAAAAGCCGCACTAAAGGTGATCACATAGCGGACCTGAAGGTGGTCTTCGACATCATGCGGGCTCATCAATTGAAGATGAATCCCACAAAGTCCTTCCTGGGGGTGGCCAGTGGCAAATTCCTAGGATTTGTTGTAACTTCCACAGGAATCCATTTGGACCCGGAAAAGATCCGCGCTATCCAGGAGATGCAACCCCCGAGAAGCCTCAAGGAGCTCAGGGGATTACAAGGACGATTGGCGTACATCCGCAGGTTCATCTCAAACCTTTCCAGAAGATGCCAACCCTTCGCTAAGCTGATGAAAAAGGGTGTCTCGTTCATTTGGGACGACGCTTGTCAACAAGCATTCGAGGAAATCAAGCAATACCTCACCCAACCACCAGTCCTTGCAGCTCCAGTATCCGGAAAGCCGTTTCTGGTGTACGTCCGAGCAATGGATCATTCTTTGGGAGCTCTACTAGCTCAGAATGACGATCAGGGACGTGAGCAAGCAATCTATTATCTGAGTAGAACAATGATCGGAGCCGAACATCGGTATAACCCGATCGAGAAGGAATGTTTGGCACTGGTGTTCGCTATCCAGAAAATGCGACACTATCTGGTAGGCCAAACTATAAACGTCATATCAAAAGTCAACCCCCTGAGGTTACTTATGACTAAACCTTCATCGCTAAATGGCCGGCTGGCAAAATGGGCCATATTGCTCTCCCAATATGAGATGCGCTTTTTACCACAAAAGGCCATTAAGGGACAAGCAGTCGTGGATTTCCTAGCTGAGCACCCAGATCCGAGGGCAGCCAAAGTCTACGAGGATCTCCCAGATGAAGTTGCTGAAGTCTGCCTGACTCAGACATCGTTCGAAAGTCAAGTATGGCAACTTTTCTTCGATGGTGCATCAAGAACAAGCCCGAAGGGACACGTAGTAGCAGGGGTAGGAGTAGTACTCGTATCCCCACAAAATTATGTGATTCCCCGAGCTGTCTCATTAACTGAGCCCTATTCCAACAATGTGGCGGAGTACAACGCTCTTTTGATTGGGATGCAATTCGCCGATGAGATTGGCGTTAAAAATCTCGAGGCATACGGCGACTCTAAACTCATCGTCAGCCAAGTTCGCGGGGAGTACGAAGTCAGACATGAAGACTTAGTACCTTACCACAACGCAACTATCCGCATGGCCGAGGGGTTTACAAGCTTCTACATTGACCATGTACCGCGCAGGCAAAATGCGCACGCAGATGCACTCGCATCCCTGGCTGCCTCCTTAGCTCTTCCAGCTGGAGCAATGGAGAAGATATTCGTCTACAGTCACGACCTATATTGCCCGAGAAATGCTCTCGAGGATTATCAGGAGTCAACGGGAGGTCGTCACCGCGAAGAAGCACTTGAAGCATCAACCGGTCCAGAGCCTAGAGACTGGCGATTCCCCTACATTGATTTCGTCTTATACGGCATTCTGCCTGAAGACACCAGAGAGGCGGCTGCCATTCGAAGGAAAGCCCCCAAATTCTATTATAATCCGATTACGCGAACATTGTATCGTCGATCGCATGACGGGATCTTACTCCGGTGCCTCTCACCAAAAGAAGCCCAAGAGATATTGAGGGAAGCCCACGACGGTATGTGTGGAGCCCATCAACCTGGCCCAAAACTGGCACATCGACTTCAAAGATTGGGTTATTATTGGCCCAAGATGATTGCTGACGCCGTCACCTATGCTAAAAGGTGTCACGCTTGCCAAGTGCATGGGGATTTCATCCATCAAGCACCAGGGTACCTCCACTCTACGACCTCTACTTGGCCATTTGAAATGTGGGGGATGGATGTGGTTGGCCCTATCAGCCCACCATCATCAAAAGGACATCGGTTCATTTTGGCAATAACCGATTATTTCTCCAAATGGGCCGAAGCCATCCCTTTGAAGGAGGTCAAATCGTCGAACGTGATCAAGTTCGTGAAACATCACGTTATTTACCGTTTCGGTGTACCTCGACGAATTGTCCATGACAATGGACCTCAGTTCATTAGCCAGGCTTTCCAGAGATTCTGTGCCAAGTCCAGAATCCAGAGTGTGTCCTCAACGGCATACTATCCACCCGCTAACGGCCTTGCAGAAGCTTTCAACAAGACCATTGGCAAGCTTCTTAAGAAGTTCGTCTCAAAAAGTCAACGTGATTGGGACGACAAGCTGGGTGAATGCTTATGGGCTTACCGCACAACTGTGCGAACCCCAACTAAAGCTACGCCATTTTCTTTGGTATACGGATGCGAAGCCGTACTCCCACTGGAGATCCAAATTCCATCTCTACGCATCGCCTTGACAGCGGAGATGACAACCGAGGAGAAGCATCGACAGCGACTCCAAGAATTGGAAGCCTTAGACGATAAGCGTCTGCAGGCCCAACAACAAATCGAGCTCTACCAAGCTCGAATACCAGAGCCTTCAACAAGAAAGTTAAAGTGCGAACTTTCAAGAAAGGCGACCTAGTCTTAGCCGTCAGAAGACCCATGGTGATGACGCACAAGACAAAAGGAAAATTTCAATCCAAATGGGAAGGACCATTCGTAGTAGAGTCAGTCTACTCAAATGGATCGTATCGCCTCATAACTTCAAATGGCGATACACTCATGATGCTGATCAATGGCAGGTTCCTGAAGAAATACTATCCTTAGATGGTATTCTTCCGCTGATCAAGTTAAAAGTACACCTCTGATCAAAACAAGAAGAGCTTCTTCATTAATATCCAACGCCTCCGACGGCTAAGGATAGATGAAAATGTTGGCTTCTAAGCCCAACATAAGTCTTCGACAACTCATCATGCTGAGGGTAATAGCATGGCTAGCCCAATTCAAACGGTAGTTGGTAAAGGCACCTCAAACCCGTTGACAGCTGAGGATTTGCTAAAAATCCTAAGGGACACGTTCCCATTTGATCCGACGCCTCTGACGGCTAAGGATAGAGGAAAATGTTAGCTTCCAAGCCCAACATAAGTCTTCGACAACTCATCATGCTGAGGGGAATAGCATGGCTAGCCCAACTCAAACGGTAGTTGGTAAAGGCACCTCAAATCCGTTGATAGCTGAGGGTTTGCTAAAAATTCTAAGTGGACTTGGCTCCACTCTTTCCTCCAAAATCCCTTACCAATTCTCATCCACAGAATGGTAGGTCTACCAAATACAATCTTTACCAAGTTAACACTATACCTCTGGTAATGAAAACTTTTCAATATTCCTTGTCGAGTACAAATTTTGTTTGTCAACTCTACACGGAGTATCAAACTTTCAAATTTGCCAAGTTAACACTATACCTCTGGCACTTCAAATTTTCACTTGTCAATTCTCACCAATAGAATGACAGGTCCTCAAATTGCTCTTATCATGAGACAATCTTTGTCAAGTTAATATCACACCTCTGACAAATTACTGTTAAAGTTTAACACCACACCTCTAAACAGTAATCAAGTTTCTGCCAGGTTTAATATTACACCTCTGACAGTCACTTTTCTTCAGACTTCCACACCGAAGCTGAAATGGATGATGCTAAGTTAACACCACACCTCTAGCATCCAAGTCATTGCTAAGTTCAACAATACACCTATGGCCATGACTTTCCCTCGGACTTCCTTATGCAAGCCGAGATGACCAATGCTAAGTTCAACATTACACCTCTAGCATTACCCTCACTGTCAAGTTAAACATTACACCTATGACAGTGACACTTCTGAGTTAAGTTAATATCACACCTCTGACTCACATCCTTATCAAGTTAACATTACACTTCTGACAAGACCACTTCCAACCCGTTAAGTTAATATCACACTCTGACGGTAACAAACTTTCCTAGATTCCCCACGAGTCTAGTCCCACTTGTTATTCTCTTCAACAGAATAACAAGTCTACCTAAAAACATTGTTAGGTTAATACTACACCATCAACAATGTTTCCATCAAATCCCCAGTTGAGCTCAATCAAGTTAATCCCAAACACTTGATAAAAGTTCACCCTCCCTGGGGGTACCAATTCTACTTGTCACTTTCTCTTATAAAGTGGCAGGTCCATCAAAAATTTCATCTCTGTCAAGTTAATATTACACCTCTGACAGTATCATGAGAGTTCCTGAAATAGGATCTTTCTCCACAAAGTTTGACTTATTAAAATTACCATCATAATTTTGACAAAGTCAAAAATTCTTTGCTTCTATGAGTCTAAGACAAAAAGTTCAAGACAACGAAAGAAGCAAAAAGAAAAGTGTCACTTTTATTTATTTCCAAAATATGAAAGTGATACAAAACGCTCTCTTATACAATAAGATTGAGTGTTACAGTAAAAACGCTCTCTTATACAATAAGATTGAGTGTTACAATTAAGGAGTACAAAGAAGTCCCTCTCTCTCTCAGAGGTTGCACTCACTCCTTAAAGCCGCGTCTGATTCCAAGTGCGCGATGTTTTGTGGCTACAATAGAAGTTGGTTACACCACGATGCATGATGTAAACATCGAAAGAGCCCTAGCTGACTAAGCTAAGAGCAATGGTGTTCTTGAGGTCTGGTGGCAGCAGAAAATCCTGCAACCCTTCATTCATGAACATCTCTTTCCCCAGCAGACCATCCAGCAGACATGAGGAGTCCTCGATGTTACTTCTGGGGTGGGAGAGGAAGAGGATCCTACCTGCCACCTTATCCACTGTAGCCCCCTCGCCGCCATACTTACCCTGACCATCTCTTGCCAGCAGGCATGACTGGTGCAGTGGATCTGAAGAGACCTTGGCGAGGGTCGAGTCCTCGTCAGGGATATAATATATTCCCTTGTGGACGACGAGGACCATAATATATTCCCTTGTGGACGAACATCGAACAAGTCCGCCGGTTGAAATATTCTTCCAGGGGCCCAGCGAACCTGAAAAAGGACAATCAAGCCTACCTGTAAAAGAAAAGGACACTTAGTTAGATACTTTATTAGAAGCAAAAAAAAAAAATGCTAAGTGTTCATAACCCAGACGCAGAAGAGATACTGGACGCAGGAATTATCAAATCCGCGTCCAGACCTGCGAAACCGCGTCCAAACGCAGAAGAGATACTGGACGCAGGAATTATCAAACCCGCGTCCAGACCTGCAGGATCCGCGTCTCCACCACCAGAAGGTCATGGAATGTCCTTGATGTCACTTCTGGGGTGCGAAAAGAAGGGAGTTATCCACCTTAACCCTTCCATCACCACAACCGCCAGAAGTTAAGAAGGGTAACTCCCTTCCTTTCACACCCCCAGATTTCTAATTGCTTGGACTCAGGTGCCAGATTCATCAAAATCGGCAACTGATGAAACAGAACGCAAGGATCAAATCCGCGTTCTGCAAACCAAGTCCGCGTCTGAACCCTTCACAATTAGAAATATTCTAAGTGAAGAATCCGAAATGCAGGACCCAATGGCGCGAGGATCCAAACCCGCGCCTCGGTTATCAACTCAAAAACTGCGTCTGAGACCGCGTCTGAGAATTAAACACGAGTTATATTTTGTGTTAAGGATTCTTAGGGTTCTATGAGCTTCCGTTAATGGCGAAATCCACGCCTAAAAGGCATTATACCTGGGAAAGCGATATCCTGCGCAGAGGAAGCGCCCCTCTGGACCTCGGTGACAGTCGCCCGTGAAGAAGAGGCGGTTGGCTTGGTCTTGGGTGCCATCTTTAATTCCAGTAAATGGAGATGAATAGTTCAAAAGTCCAGTAATGGAGATGAACAGTTCAACAGAGGAAGAAGAGAACTCTCTTTCTTGAGCAAGTGCGTTCGGAGAAGAAAAGATGTCTCTCTGACTGTTGCCTTTTATAGGCACAAGGATTCGCGAAGATACGCGGCGCGTGGCCCGATAAAAGCTGCAGCGAATCATCGCATGACGCGTGGAACAAATCATCGCGAAGATCATGCGTCACGACTCCGCAGCGAGTCATCATTTGACACGTGGCGCGGTTCAGTTAATGAACCGGGAAGTCCGCGCGCCAAAAGGTGAAATCCTGCCGGTTCCCCAGGCCAGCTGGCGGCGTAATCATGACACGGCACAGATTCGCACCCAAGGGACGCACCTCTTCGATGGACATGCCCCGTCAGCATCTCCATAAATGCATTCGGAAGGTCGCGTCTCTCTACGAAGTCCGCGTCCGACCCAGCGGGCCCAACATCGCGTCTGCCTTATGGAAGATCGGGCGCGTTTCCATTGCCAAAGGACGCACCCTACAGAAGTCGCGTCTTTAAAGCAGTACCATCTCGAATTTTCGAAAAGAACCTGCGTTCGGCCTCCTGCTTCTGTAAAATCAGTTCAACAATACACTGACGCAAAGCAGACGACCAACCACTCCTGGCTTAAAGCACACCCGTGACAGACTAAAAGCAATCGGGGAGGTTTAGACTGTGCATCTAGACACTCAACATGATCAACTCTGGTGGCTTCAAAGAGTTCAAACAGTACACTCACGAAGACCAACTCCAGATAAAATCAAACCCGGAGCACTAACAGTCCAGTCATGAAAGCAAATATGGCTAAAATCTAAAGTATTTCGAAATCCGTCCCTGTTAACTGCGGAATATCGAAAACTTTGGAGGGGGTTCTGTAGACTGTCCAAAAGTTACTGGAGGACAAGCCATTGAAAAGCAAAGTTTCAAGCTCTAGACGCGAGGGACTATCACCCGCGTCTCAGCATCAAGGCGCGTTGGCTCGACACCCGCGTCTCAGCATCGAGGCGCGTTGGCTCGACACCCGCGTCTCAGCATCAAGGCGCGTTGACTCGACACCCGCGTCTCAGCATCAAGGCGCGTTGCCTCGACACCCGCGTCTCAGCATCGAGGCGCGTTGGCTCGACACCCGCGTCTCAGCATCAAGGTGCGTCGGCCTGACACCCGCGTCTCAGCCTCAAGACGCAAAGGTCTAAAACCGCGTCTCAGTTATAACCGCCTTGGTTAAGGGACCAATCACTGCCTACACGTAAGGGAAATCAGCCCCCATCGTGGCGTGTCTTTAGCAGGCACGTGGGTTAGTTACCGCCCATGTAGCGGGGAAGTTGGCCCTCATTGTGGAGCGTTTTTAGGGGGCACGTTCACCCCTGGTACCTCTATAAATAGCCCTGTTTGCTATGAAGAAGGGACGGAGGGAGGAGATCAGAGAATCAATCGGACGAAGAGAGACAGAAGGCGACACAGAGAGAAAAGAAGCAAATCAACTCTTCAGCAAGTTCGCTGCGTACGAGCTAGCTTTCGCCTACCTTCTCTTTTAGAATTTTGGTAGACAGAGCTGTGTCACTCTTTCTACCGGCCGAAGAGGAGATCCCAGAAGGACGGTCATCTGGTCAACGGAGAACAAGATTCACTCTCCACCGCCACACGAAGAACCCAGCATTAAACAAAGGGGGAATTCAAGATTCAATATTCTCCCTCCCTTGTAACCGGAAGGAACAGTTTTTGTTGTAATCCTTTTCATTTGATTCAAGGAAAACTTTTACTGCAATTCTTGTCTTCTCCTTTTCCGGGTCATACAGCAGGTTCCCTTGAAGCGCATGTTCTTGCCTTCTTGGACCTTGCCTTTGTACCCCTGGGAAGTCTTCTTCCGCTTTAAGCCTTTGGAAGTAGACGCTTTCCCCTTTGAGTCTTCGATCACATTGGCATTTGCTTCATAAGAGTTCTTACTACTCCTTTTCTCGGACTTTCTGTTGTCCTCCTCGATTCGAAGCCTCACAATGAGATCTTCCAACTTCAGCTCCTTTCGCTTGTGCTTCAGGTAGTTCTTGAAATCTCTCCACGCAGGTGGGAGTTTCTCTACGATAGTAGCAACCTGAAAGGTTTCAGGTAGGATCATACCTTCGGCTTCTATCTCGTGCAAGATAAGTTGGAACTCTTGCACCTAACTGATTACAGTCTTGCTGTCCACCATTTTGTACTCCAGAAATCGTCCTACGACGAACTTCTTGGTACCATCATCCTCAGTCTTGTACTTCTTGTCAAGACTGGTCCATAACTTCTTTGCCGTTGTGATAGGACTGTAGACATTGTAAAGAGAGTCATCCAGTCCATTTAATATATAATTTCGGCAAAGGAAGTCACATTGAGTCCATGCATCAGTTGCGGGCTCTGGTGGATCTTCTTGCAGGAATCTGGCCAGATGAAGAGTGGTCAAGTAGAAGAGCATCTTCTGTTGTCACCTCTTGAATTCTGTGCCGTCAAATTTTCCTGGCTTCTCCGGCTTCGGGTTAGGAAGTGGAGTTGGCATCAAAGCTTGTAGCTGCATGTTTGGTGCCTTGCTAGTACTATCTTGATTAGTCTCAGACATTTTCTGTAAGTTCAAGCAGAACAGAAGTAAGAAACTTCAATAGTACTAATTGTCTTAAGATTGTTGGATTCTGCTTAACAGGAATCAATCTGACAACTATTCAAAATCACTGAAATATCAACAATCAATTGGTCAGGTCGGCAAATATCAGGTGGGAGGTTTTCCGTTCAATAGAACGTTCCTTAATTTAAGAACCACCTTTCAATTTCCTTCCTTGGTTAACACCAATTAGACTGATATAAATCAGTCTCGATATACTGTTAAGTATATCCCCTGTATAAAGAAATGAATTCACTTATACAGTATTTGGAGTAAGGTACACTTTTAGAGCGAATCTCCTTAAGGCAATTACGTCCCCCGCACCGGTGCTAACGGGTTAATGGACGCTGGTCTCCCAAGATACAACACTCCTTCACGGTATTTGGATAGTACTACCAAATCACCGTACAGTCGAACCGTAGTCAACCAGTACCTTCACAGGATCGTTGAAGCAGGAGGACAAAGACAAATTTCGGGTGAATATTTGCCTTTACTTTGGAGGAGCACCCACACAGATTCAGACAACAATTCTATTTCAAGAATCTGTTGAATTTTCTGAGCCCTCTTTCAGAACACCCACACAGATTCAGACAACAATTCTATTTCAAGAATCTGTTGAATTTTCTGAGCCCTCTTTCAGAACGAATTTTTTCAGACAACAATTCTATTTCAAGAATCTGTTGAATTTTCTGAGCCCTCTTTCAGAACGAATTTTTTCAGACAACAATTCTATTTCAAGAATCTGTCGAATTTTCTGAGCCCTCCCACTTCCCTTTTGGAAGTAACTTCAAGACTGAGAGAGAGAGAATCTCCTTTATATGGCAGATTCCTTTCTTGCTCTGCTGGCTTGTTGTTTTTGTTGTGTTTAGAATGAGAAACTGGAGCGCTAAATAACGCTCCAGGAGGCGACCCAACAGTCACAACTGTTGGCTATTCAACTGACGCACCCAACAGTCACAATTGTTGGCTGTCCAACTGGAGTGATTCGGATCCGGAGCGGAGCGGGTATGCTCGCAACCCATACCCGTGAGACCTGATTCAAAAAGAATCAGGCCGGGTAGGGAACCCGAATCTAGACCCAGACCCAGGCCCGGACCCGAGCCCGGACCCGCCGCCGCCAGCAGTGTGCGCGCGCATAGTTCCCTCCCAATCGCGCGCGAAAACTCCAAGTACCCAAAGGGCACGCCCTTTGTTCTCAATTTTCTCTATTTAAACACCATGAACTTCCATCCCACGGCCAATGTGGACTAAATGCTTTTAGCTACCTTTAGTCCCATTTTGGCTTTGAATTAGGCAATCTTTAGACTTGAATATCTCATTCATTCGAAGTCGGAATTGAACATGTGAATATATCACGTTCATCCCCAATGGAAGGAGAACACACTCCAACCATCATCCAATTGATTTGATCAACGGATCTCGTCGTAATTCAATTTAAAGATTCACTTTATATTCTTCAATTCCAACAATAAATACAGACACCACATCACCTACATTCAAACTATAGATACAAACTGAATAGCGTTAAACTATCTGAATCAAAGGTATCCGAAATCTGAATACATATTCAAATAAACAAGGGGCATATGATTATATATACCAATGTTTTTCTAGTCTTATATGATGTGACATAACAAAAAACTTTAGACTTGCACAATAAATTCGAAGGTTTAATGTAATTTTCCTCCAAAAGTTCGATACCGTCTGGTCCGAACAAAATGGTACATGCTAAAAATGAATAGCAAAGTGTTATATCCAAATAATATTTGTATTTATATATGTATTTGTAAGAAGAAAACAAAATACAAATAAAATAATATCAATACCCACTCTGTATCCCTTTCCATGATTGAACGCCCCAACAAGGGGAAATTTATCAGCTAAATGGCAATCTGGTGCATGCAATACACCCAGATGCTTCTCGTGGATGTTTGACTTGTTACATACATCACGATCAATAGATAAAGATCAAGTCGTATGGATATAAGGAACTATAATAGTCACCTATCTAATTTATTGTAAACCTCCATAAGGAATCTAGAGGGGTTTGAACTCACATCCATGGGGTGGAGGAGATTCATAAAAGTCTGGAGGGTGGAAGCATTTTTTTCCCCCAAAAATAAAACATGAGATGGTTTTGACCGCCGGGACATTAAGACCCATGAGGCCATATGAAAAGACATGAAATAATATTGAAAAACTCATTGGTTGAATGTAAAGAACCATTAAACCCATGAAAATTGAGAAGTCCCAAAAAAATTAAAATGCACATACTTAGAAAATAACATCCAAGTGTGGAAACACATCCCACGTGCCCCAAAAGGATGTGCAAGTCATTCATTATTTATTATAAAAAAAACGTCACGAGTTGAAAAAAGAGAAGAAAAAGGGGACATTCTCCTTTACATTTGAATAATTACCCTCAATATAACAATCAAGAGAGATAGAATGCCATACTCATGCAGGCTTTGCTGATTGTTTCAGGCTATACAAATGCTCATGAATATGTGTCTTGAAGAGCATACCACATCAAATGCTCATGAATGCCTTACAAATTCCTACAGCCTTGACCAAGAAAAATTCTTCACTTGCTCGATGTGAGAATCCTCGCTGCAAGTCTCGCTGCAAGTCTCAGATCATCTGACACGGTCGAATTCAGGCGAACCGCAATGTGTCGGCTCTAAACTCCATGACAAGTTATGAACTCCCCTGACTAGTTCTTGAAACAATACATATTGCACTGTCATCCTCAATCTGAATGGATTATGGTGTCTATTGACAACCAAACACATTTGATCCTCACAGAACACCAACCTAGTAGAACCAATCTCGAGTCTTACATCAAAGTACAAAAATTGTGGAAACTGTGACTTTGTCGACTTCGCCAATGTCAGAAATTTCTCTTCAGATGGAAAAAATTCACCCGAATCCCCTTTTCGTTTGATCATGAACGACCAATAAGCGTTGGCAGCTGGAGATAAAGAGCCAAGAATAAACAAGTGAAAGTTCCGTTTTCTTCTTCTGTTGATCTCAGTTCCAGGAATCTTCCCTTTCATGCTTTGCCTGTGGAGTCAAAACACAAGGGTCAACAAGTCCATAATTATAATAATCACAAAATTAGAACAGAATCTTGTTTTCCCATGAAGAAAATACTAGTCCCTTACCTAAAAGAAAATACTAGTCTCTTGTACGACGATAAGGCCAAGAATTAGCACAGGAGCATAGCAGATACATGAAAATAGAAAATGAATCAACATGTTTGATTCAGTTTCATCATAACAGGGTCCATACATTTATGCGCTCCTAAGGCAGTGGCTATGAAGCCTAATACAAAAGCAAAAGTCTACCGGTTACAATACAGGAATGAGTAAAATCCTTCTGTTTTTCACCAAACTCAAATGGGAAGATCTTCCACTTTCCTGGAACAAAGATATAGCTTGCATCCATTTCCTATGGCTTTCAACAACGAAAGCAATTATCTATTGTTTTCCTTGGAACCCAACAACAGGTAATATCGTATTACACAAACATGATCCCCGTCTCCTAGTTTGTAACAAACTCTTTAACTAGTAAATTGTATAGCCGTCCAATTCCATATCTAGCATGAACCTCGTCAATCTCTGATATAATCTCTGCTGCAAGATGGACTTTAGAGGCTTCAATGACATCTGCAAGCTGCCAGGGTTTGGTTGCACCAAAAACAGCGCTGGCAACAAGACAGTGCTTAAACAGAAATGCTGCCAGAAAGATCAAGGAAAGAAGGAAATAATGGTTAGAACAAATGCAAAGATAATATATGTGCCTCTTTATATACTTGATGAGCATGGACTAAGATCTCGGAACCGGTATCGATATCGGCCAATGATTTTCAATATCAATATCGCCAATATCAGCTGCCAATATTGGCAATATCGGACCCAATATCGCTAATATCATAGGGTTAATATTGGATTGGGTGCTCAAAACCCGACATGATATTGGAATCGGTCGATATTTGAAACCATGCTAATGAGGATATAATAAAAACACTCTGTAGCAAGTAGAATCTTAAGCCAATGGACAAAGAGAAAATTATGAGTACAAGAATTATAATAGTTAACTTGTTCAAACTCTTATAATGTTGAAAGATTCTCTGCAGAAATATCCTTTTTAAATATATTCTTTTCTTAGAATGATACGGAACTGGTTCAAAGCATGGAAAAGACTCTTCACTTTGAATTAATTACTATAGATGTGCTGGGACAAATAAGCTTTCTATACAATATGTCAAGTGAAATTAAATTCAAAACTGGTTGTGTTATAATCAGAAGATGGTCTGTGATGCACTAGATATGCACTGCTCAATGTCAGGAAACATTGCTCGCACAAAGATAATTGTTTATTTGTTCCCATTGCAGTTCTCCCATGCAACAGTGCTTTAATCACCATCTTAAATGCCTGTCAAGGAATCTCACTAGCAAAAAGTGTATTAATTGTTTTTATGTATTAACATCACAATTCATCTCCTGGGGTTTTTAAGAATGCTATTATGTACTAAAGCAACCTGCATTTGGAATATATTTGATAAGCATGCATAGCATCAGTTAACACAAAAAATGTTAAATCTATAAGCTTTAAGCTAATCAGTTAGTTTATAATGGATGGGTGCCAAAGATAGCATCGTTCCCCTATAGTATCTTCTGTTCATAAGGAGCTTCTTCAATTGATGTTTCAAGTTTCATGTTTGATTCCAGATTTGTTGCAATGCCATCTCAAAAAGAGGCTGTACATTGAAAAGACAATAACATGGAACTCAGACATTTATGAAGTCATGCTAGTTTAACAGTATGAAAGGATTCTACAGACTATGGCACCTACTAGAACCACAATAAGAGTTTTTTCCCTCACACCAATTGCAAGGGATACCTGATGCGGATATCCGACAACACCAGAAGCGTCACGAGTTTATTTGTTTTTGTTAATCGGAGTCTGTACTTTTTATTTTATTGAGTTGAGTCATTTTCCTTTTATTAAGTGGTTTTGTTTTCCTTTCTTTTAGTCCCACATCGGTTATGTGAAGGGAAGTCAAGAGTCTGTAGTTTTATTTAAGACATGGGATTTTATTGAAAAAATAATGAAGTTGATCAATGAAAAAAGTGTGGATTTTCTACTTGAAAATTTTAAATATGAGATTAAGTGTGAAACTCCTTTTCGAGGTAGGATTTTGAGTGTTAAGCCATATCCTAGTTATCCCCACTATCTTATCTTCCTTTCTCAAATCCCAATTACAAATTTCATTCAATTCTTTTCAAAAATTCAAAGCCAAATCTCCATCAGAAACCAAAAACAATAATAAAAAAAATCAATACAAAGCCAAGCCATTCCTCTCTTCATTCCCCGTAGACCCCACGAGGCCCCCACCTCCACCCTTCATCTCCCTCTTTGTTTTTTCTTCCTGCAACCCTAAGAAGGAAAAAAAAACCAACAGTGCAGTGTCGCACGTGTCAACTGACCAAGCAACAAAAAGCAGATTGCTGGACTTTACACTCCTCTCCCTGTGCCCAATTGTCTTTGGCAAGACGTGAGCCTAAATTTCTTACTAGAATTACCAAAAACATAGAAAAAGCACGACTCTATCTTAGTAGTAGTTGACCGATTCTCTAAAATGGCTCACTTTATCCTATGCTCCAAAACCTCTGATGCGTCTCAAGTAGCTGTCTTATTCTATGATAATATCGTCAAGTTGATGGGTTACCTAAAACTATGGTGTTCGATAGGGACGTTAAGTTTATTAACTACTTCTGGCAAACACTTTGGCACAAAATAAGCACCAAACTGAAATTCTCGATAGCTTTTCATTCACAAAAGGATGGCCAAACTGAGGTAATAAACAATACTCTAGGAAATCTCCTTAGATGTTTCATTCGGGAAAATTTGAAAACTTGAGATCTCATTTTGCCTATGGCCAAATTTGCATACAATGGTTCTATCAATAAGGCTACGGGTCATAATCCTTTTGAAATAGTAACTGGCTTTAAAACTAGACAGCCAGTTAATTTAATTCCCATGCTCATCATCATTCTAGGATATCAGACTCTGCATCAGCATTTGCATCTCATATACATGCACTACATGAGGATATCGGAAAGAAGATAATGAAAAATATTTTAATTATAAAGCTTCTGCAGATTTACATCACAGATTAAGAACATTTAATGTCGATGATTATGTGATGGACCGCATGAGACCCGAGCGGTTTTCTCCGAAAACTGTGAAGAAATTACACGCGCGAAGCGCAGGGCCATTCCAAATTCTCAAGAAAATCAATTCAAATGTTTATATGGTGGATCTTCTATCGGACTTTGGCATCAGTTAAACTTTTAATGTTGAGAACTTGGTTCCATATAGAGATACCTTTGATACCCCTTCTGATCCATTCGTGGATAAGCCTACACAGGACCTCCTTTCTAAGAGCCCCCCACTGCCTCCACTTCCTCCTAAACTATCCCATGCAATAGAAAATATAGATTCTATCTTGGATGATCAGGTTGTCTCTACTAGAGACTGAGGGACGCGATGTTATCTCATTAAGTGGAAAGAAAAACCTGATTCAGAAAATTCTTAGATTACCGAGGAGGACTTCCGACATTTTGATCCCGAACTACTGGAGCGCTATCAGAGCCGGCAACAGCTTCTCCCTACACACTCCACAGGGTCAAGTTCTTCCCACCTGGGGAGAATTGATGAGAACATCATGCCGCTTAGGGGCCGATTCGATCGAGTTTATTTCAGAAAGTAGCGTAATGCAGTTCTTTGGCTTTAACTTAATTTTATTTTAGACTTATTTTATGTTATTTAGTTGATGTAGTAGGTGTTTGTGGGCGTTTAGTACCACATCAGTTATTTCCTAAAAGTCCCTTCTTGTAAAGCCTATAAAGGCTCCCTTGACTGTTTCATTGGATAATAGAATGATTCAAACTTTCCTCAAAATATCTAGTTAAATTCCTGACTTTATTTGCTCTCGAGTTTTTGGTGAGTAATCCGCGTAAGGGGTGGAAACTCAAAATTCTATCATGTTTTAAATTTTAAATTTTAGTTACAACTTTAATTACGACTTGAAGGTGATTGCGTTCCAGGCTGATTTTACATCACATATCTATCTCATGAGGTAACTAGCCTGATGGTTGGATGGTGCAATGGGGGGTTGCGGACTCGGATGGTGCAATGGGAGATTTGCTGAACCAGGACAAAGGGCGGATTTCTAATCAGTGCAATGGGAGATTTGTCGAGTCGGATAAGACTCCGCCGAGTCGTATCTGTCTCAGTGAGCTCCGAGACGAATCGGAGACATGAGTCAGTCGACTCAGCCCAGGGGAGCCTGGATCGCCAAGACTCGAAGTCGACTCAGCCGAGTTGACCAAGTCGACTCTGAGTCTTGGCCGATCCGAGCTCGCAGCGGCTGTTTGCTTGTGACGGCCGAGTCAACTGAGCTGTTCACTAGTAACGGCTAGGCTATAAAGCGAAAAAATGGGGGGAGCAGACTTACCCCCTCCCCCGATCGTCGCTCCTCGCCGATTGCCGCCGTAGCTCGCCGATCGTCGTCGGTGCTCCGTCAATCGCCGATCGCCCTCCATTGCTCCAGGTACCCCTCCTCCCTCTCTCCCTCTGTCCTCTCTCCCTCTCTCTAGTCACTCCCTCTCCCTCAATCTCTCTGTCCTCTCTCCCTCTCTGATCACTTTCACTCTCCCTCTGTCATCTCTCTCCCTCAGCCTCTCTGTCCCTCTCGCTCTCTTCCTCTTTCATCTCTCTCTGTCCCTCTCTCTCCATCTCTCTCCCCCTCTCTCTCCCTCTGTTCCTCTCCCAGCGCTCTTCGTCTCCCTATTACTCTCCGTCTCTCTCTTTGTTCCTCTCTCTCCCCTCTGTCTCTCCCTCTCTCTCTGTTGCTCTTCTCTCTCCCCCCTCAGTCTCTCTCTCTCTATTTAATAGTTTTATTTAATTTTATTTAATTTTATTTAATTTAATTTTAGTTTATTTAATTTAGTTTAATTTGATTTATTGATTTTATTTAAGTTAGGTAATTTAGTAATTTTATTGAAGTTAGGTAAATTTAATTTAAATTAAGTTAAATTAAGTTAGATAATTTATTAATTGTATTTTGATATGTTTCTACCGACGACGGTTATATTTATACTTTCATTTTATGTTTTATGTGCTAAGAGATATGTTTTGGATATGTGATATATGAATATTCATGTTTACATTTTTTTTAAGATTTGTCATGATTTTTTCATACTTTTTTTTAGCTTTATATGTAGCGTTTTTTGCGTATTGTCCGAGTCTGATCCGAGTAACCGAGACCGATCCGTCTCGATGTCGACTAAGTTGGCGGTCAAGACCGCGACTTTGAACAATGTCCACACACGGTTCATCCTTTGCCTTCCTCGCCATGAGAGGATTGTTGAAATCAAGACAAGGGTGCTTGATTCCTGAGTCCCTGACTGTGGATTTCTTGAGCTTAAGATATCTGAATGTTTGCTAAAGAGAGGCCAGGAAAGGCTTAAAGCGAGAATGTGGGCTTTTCTGTTATAAAAGAAAGAGGATTGCAGCCTCTTCCCTAAGGTTTTTGGGTGTTCATTTTCAAGCATTAATGCATGAGAAAATATGTGTGTGCACCATTTTCCAATGACACTTCAAATATACCCAATTCTGACCATCATACAGAATCATAAATCTACTCTTCCAATTTTGGAAGAGAATTGACTATTTAAGTGACAGCTTTACAAGGTAAAATACAGTAGACCGCAGTGTGACATTGAAATGTTACTTCCCAAGTTGCTCAAAGTAACAATAAAGATATAACAAGAACTTTTTCAAACTTGAAAATGTTTTTGAGAGAACGAACTTGAAAATGTTACTTCAAACCAATGTCACTGTACATGATCGGAAAAACTAAGGACAAATAGATATAACATGTTAACAATGGCCTCTAATATGTTATTGGCATCAAGAGATTTTGGCCCTCCCCGAATCCAAGTTATCTGACCAGATGGTCCAGTAACCTAGGTGCAGTCAGCAAATTAGTTACCTAAATGGAAAGCACATGATAGGTCACTAAATGTGTATTGCAGTTAATATATGCCATTTAGTCATGTAGTAGCAAGAAATATACATAAGTAAACAAAATGAATCATAAAATTAAAAGAAAAAAATGAAACATATTAATCCTTTGATGGGTGGCCTATTAAGCAGTCAAGGAACACTAGTATAGAACACACCAACAGAATGCAACCCTTTGCCTTGCCCTTCTTATATTGCATTATATGCATCCATGTGTTTTTGTATTTGTGGTGAAAATGAAATTGGATGATTGAAAACAATTACATCTAATAAACTAGATTTTGCCTACACGATACAATAATGAAACAATGATTATCTAATAAATTTTGATCACATCTACTAGCTACAAAGGAAATGCACCAAGATAGAGGGTCCACAAAACAAATTCTATGGTTCTGTTCCTTGTACAAATATTATGGTTCTGACAAAACCTTAGTAGCCCATAAATAAAATTGAAATAAATTAAGGTGCATAATGTTTGACTTGAACTACTTATTTGATAGGAGTCAAGAATAAGTGTGTCATTGTGAAGGTTCCAGTACTCTTAAATAATATGGTGAATTGCTTGGCTGTTATCCAAAATAGAAACATAATTATAAGAAACTTAACAAGTTAAAATTTGTAACTAACAATTGAGCCCAGCTCAAGTGGCATGACATGTTCTTTCATTTCTTTGTGGAAGGTTGTGAATTCAAATCTTTTCATCTAGGAGAAGAGATTTTCAAATTAAAATGCAGTGGTTCTCTGTTAATGGCTTATTACAAAACAACTCGAGTTGACAGTAGATGACAGTGGCTAAAAGCAATTTGTGAAGGTCAGTTTGGTCCATGTGCATGCACAACAGGAGGACTAATTAGGATCGCATGGCAATAACTCTCTCCTTTAGGGAAGTTCTTTCTCCCTTCATGGATGCTTCTTCCTCTCATTGGGCTCATCTTTCTTTGGGTGCCTCCCTCCCCATTTGTTGTCATTCACCTCCTTGTATATAATGTAAGTCAACAGGCCCTTCTCCATCGAAGAGACTCGTATCTTGGGCCATGGAACATGGAAGGTAATCTTTTTGAGAAGGAACGTCTCCCACCATTTCTTGACAAGGGATCAACCAATCACCTCTTGTTTACCTATTTCCGTGTTTCTAACCAATGACTGTACAATGACATCCATAAATTTCATTTTGTCAGGAACTTTAGTAGAAACAGAAGGGACAGGCATCCATAGCTGCCCATTCTACAAAAAAAAAAAAAAAATCCTGTTGTACTTGTTTTTTTTTTTTTTGGCCCACAGAATGTCAGTTATAAGTTTTAATTCACCAGTTTTCTGATGAAGAATAATCAGAGTTGCAACTTTGTATTCTCTCAAACCAAAAAAAATCTCTGAAAAATACTTGCAACTTTGTAACCCGTGGGGAAAAAATTACTACCTTTATAGCCAAAACTACACGATCTCGTGGATTCCTCCGCTCTATGATCCATTTTCCAACATACTCCTCGCTTCGCCCTTGAGTTTCTCTTCTCTGAGGCACCGGATACCTTACCAAATTAAAAATTAAAATTAATACCCGCAAAATTCTTTTAAAAAAAATCACTGAGAGAGAGAGAGACTGATGAGAATTACATCTCAGCGCTGTCGAAGAAGTTGATGCGAGCATCAAAGGCCAGATCAAGGAGACGGAGAATTGGGGCAGCGAGTTCTGCTCCCCAAATTCATGGTTCCTAGAGAGAGAAAGCCAACATTTTTTTAGCTCAAATGAAACCCATGAGAGAGAAAGAACGGGGGAAAGAAATAGAGGACGAAAACTAAGGAGAGCCTGTAGACAGTAAGGTCTGGAGCGAGGTTGAAAACGGGAAGCGCCATTGAACTATCCATTCACTTCACTGCTCGAGAGAGGGCAAGCGGAGAGAGATAGGGAGTAGTATTGGGTCGGGTTGGATGGGTTTTCCCCGTGACCGAGGTCCGGCCCGAATTTCCTTTACGCAATACCCCCACCCCCCCCTGCCCCCCCCCCCGCCCCAACCCTTCCTTGTTTTCTTTTCTTCACCCCACCTCCCTCTCCCTCTCCCTCTCTCTCTCTCTCTCTCTCAATGAAGAATCACAAGCTCAGACTTTTTTGTACCATAAGATCGATGCTATTAAACCTTGTCTCAACGGTGGAAGAGATATAGTTTTGTTATTCTTCCTCTCTTTTAGAATAATAACATCCATTGTGGTTGTTATTTTTAGTTTCATGATATTTGTTATGTTCGTGATAAGAGACTAATTACCAGTAAATGCTTATGCTTTATTCTAGGTGTTTTAAACAAGTGAAGAATCACAAGTTGGATTTTATTTTTTTTGGTACCATATTATGCTACTAAAGTTTAGCCCACTGGCGAAAGAGACACAATTAAGAAGTTTCAACTTTCAAACTATGGCTTAAGTTCTCCAAGATTAAATGAACATAAGGGAAAAGGAGAAGGAACAAACAAATCACACGGCAATCTGATTAGATTTAAAACAATACTAAGCAAACACATGCACGTGAAAGAGCTATAAAAGAGAGGAAATGTAAGCATTTAGTATATTTGGGAGACGATTAAATTGTTGAGAAAAATAGAAGAGAGCGCATTTCTAAAGAAAAGTTCACTTTGAGCTCGATTTGAGTTATAATTAGGTTAAGCCTTTTATTCTTTAAAAAAAATTACGTGGGACATTCTTAGTACCGAAGACATTAGGGAAAAAAGAACCTTCCATGCATAAGAAATACATTATATATAAGTAAAGTCTCATATTTTTAGTTTGCATAGAAAACCTTCCATTATCTTCCTCCTCAAATACTGGTACATTGTATACAAGTGAAGTCTCATGTTTTTCAATTTGAACAAGAACGCTCCTTTTTCTTATTGAGAAGATAATGACAAGAGTTGGCGGACTTTTTGGTTTCGAAAAAACTCTTAAGAAAAGATGACACCCAAATACTGAGAAAAAAATCATTTATTTTCTTTCTCCAACTTTCTAAATTACTTTCTCTTCTTTTTTTCGGGCCATGCTAAAAGAAAATTTAGAGAGAAGAGGGGCACTGTATAAAATCTCTTTATAGTGCGAAAGAGTAACAATAATTCCGAATTGGATAGCGAAGAACTGGGAAAAATCAAGATTTTTTTTTTTTGAAAGAGAAGAAGTTGGATTCAAAAATCCCCAAGGGGAACGAGAGAGAGAGAGAGAGAGAGAGAGAGAGGTATTTTTGGTTTGCCACCGTAAAAAGAAAAAGGTCATTTTTTTTAAAAAAATATTTTTTTCTAAAAAATATTTAAAAAATACACCTCCTTTAAAAATATTTCTAAGAACGGCCCTCTGACACACCACGTCGTGCTGGTCGCTAGCATGGCGCTGGCGGGGGGAAGTTTTTATTTCAACTGAGGTTGACAACCTCAGCTGAATATTTTTTTATTTTTGTGCTGTATTATCTCGACCAGAGTTGGCAACCTTAGTCGACCGACAAACATATTTTTTTTAATTTTTTGTCTTGCATGCACATTGGAGCCAAAATGAACAGATGATTGCCCAAGTCTTGCTTGGCCTGGGTTGCCAACCACGGCCAAGCCCAAAAAAAAAAAAAAGTATTTGTCGACCGAGGTTAGCAACCCTGATCTACCAAACAACAGCGAAAAAAGTATTGGTATCGATCGGGTTGGCACCCCAGGGAGAACCAAAACTACCCTTGACAGCGTCAGCGCCCAGTGCTGATGTGGAGTGTCATAGGGCCATTCTTAGAATTTTTTTTTAGAGGGGGTCTATTTTTGAAATTATTTTCACATAATAGTTTTTTTTTTTGAAAAATTGACCGAAGAAGAATTAGATTTTGTACATGTAACTAGAGAGGCATTTTCAAACCGAGCGAAGTGAGGTTTCTCTCGTGACTTATTCTTGCACTCTGTCCGTCCGTCTGTCCTCCAAAAAAGAGAGCCACAAAGAACTGAGAGGTCCTCTCCTCCCCCACCTCTTCGCCTCCCCCACCTCTCCCTTCTTCTCACTCCTTCTTCTTCCTCCTTTCTCCCCTCTCTCCTCTTCGCTGCTCGGTTTCACCGCAAGCGGTAACTTGTTAAATAATTCGACAGTTAGGTTGTGCCACATTGTTTGTTTGTTTGAGGGGCTTAGTGCAAATACAATTTCAAGTCAGGGGCTTAAATAAAATTTCCCTGTTTTCAAAGCCCCCTCCTCTTTCATTGAAAACCCTACCTTGGCTTCTGAAAACAGCGAAAAAGAAGCCCCTTTTCCCTCGCTGCAAAAACCCTAACAAAGATCTTATCTAAAAAAGAACGCAGCGGGATCGATGTCTCACAACCCATCTCAACTCCTGCCTTCAGGTCCCCTCTCTATTGAATTTCTCTTACTATTTCGCTTCAAACGATTTTTTTTTTAAAATTTACAGCATTGCCGAGTGCTGTGATGGGTAATTAGTTTTGATTTTTGTTAGAGCTGATCGACCGGTGCATTGGGTCGAAGATATGGGTGATAATGAAGGGCGACAAGGAGCTCGTCGGAACCCTCAGGGGCTTCGACGTCTACGTCAACATGGTCCTCGAGGACGTCACTGAATAGTATGAACCCTAACCCTATTCTGTCATCTCCTTTTTTGTTCTTTTCAAATTCTAGAAATTCTATGTATATTCTTTGTGAACTAGAGTAGGTAGCAAATAATTCCCCAGTTGAAGTCAAATTAATTGATGGGATGTTGCCGGTTTCGTAGTTTTCTATCTTTTGGTAAATTCTCAGATTTAAACAATTTTGAGAATAGTGAAGGTTATCTCATATATGCAACTGTAGAAGAGGTAATTCATTCAACCACATTATTCAATAAGAAGGAGGATTAGTGACTTGAGGAATTAAGAGTGTGTGAAATTCATGAAGAAGCTAGATAACAGAGCTTGAAAAGGATGTATGAAAAAGTAACATTATTTAATTGGAGTGAAGTGCAGATAACCAGGTGGGTAACAAGTTGTTGAGTTGTGGGAAATTCACGAGGGCAGAAATTGCAAATATCAAACCAATTTGAAAAGGCTAAATTAACTGCTCGTTAACAGGATGATATGTTGATGAAAGATCATAGAGTTTTGAAGGAGGCTGAAACAAGGTAAAATGAACAAGTACTGTACCCATCTCGATATGGCAAAGGATGATTTGACTGGCATCATGAAGAACTTAACAGGTCGGAAGTTTCTGGAGTAAGCAATCTTGAACGGAGACGTTTGAGTTTTCTTTTTGCAAATCAAGGAAAAGGCATTGCTTGCTCTGATAGTAGTTTTGTTTGACACGGTTGTTGCTCAATTATATTTGCTCTATATGGAGCTATAACACATATAAGTTACTGCTAGTACTCATTCTTGCATTTCTGAGGCAGTACCGTGTAGATATCTTTAACTATACTTTGACAAATGGATACTATGGGCTGCCAAGTGAAAATATTTTAGTTACCTATGGTGAATGATTTTGAACACTTCGCCAATGGCAAATTGTTACCAGGACAGTGCCTCAATAGAAATCATATGATTAAACAGGAAGTTCATTCCTTAAGTTTTGCCATGCATTGCATATTTCTTATATTATTGGTTATCTATTATAATAAAATATTAGCTGATTTTGATATATATCGACAATATTATATCGGATTTTGAGGTACATTATGCCATATTATAATATAAGCCCATATCGTGGCCGATATTGCCGCTATTAGCCCCAATATTGCCAAAATTGATACTAAAACCCATTGATGATACGATACCGAGATTTTAAACCATGTAAAATCTTTTAAGAGAGTTGTGTGGACCGCATTTTGTCTGTCTTGGATCTTCTATCTGCCATTGAGCTTTTCATATTGCTTCCACTAGAGTTCTTAGATTTGATTATGATATGAAGTAGGGATTTTAGGTATAAAAGATATGTTTTTGGTGAAATTCAATCCCAAAATCCTAATAAGCATAAGATTCAAACCCATGTCTTGTACATATGATTTTGGGTTGCAGGGTGAGTGGTTGGGATATTTTTGCGTGATACGGATAAAACAAGTATATTTGCAAGGCAGAGGCTAGATTTGATGCATGATAAGGGTGGCTGGATATTTGATGCATTCTTTTCTTTGCATGAGGCACCTAAATTTCATCTTACACAGAAGAGAACATAACTGACATTTTGTGGGGAGGATAGGGCTTGTGCGGGTTTGATGGAAATATAAGAGGGCAAAAACTAGACCGATGAAGAAAATGATATAGAAGAGAGTTAGAATGATAAAGGAACCTCTTGTACTTGAGATTTATGGGGTTGGCTTCAGCCAACACCCATACGCACACTCCACTTGCACAGGTAGAGGCATAGGTACTTTAACAAAATGCAATAAACTATAACACTTGGTTGGCTTTAATTTCCTTTCTTGTCCTATTTTTCCTATAACACCTGAATTTGTATTTTTTTTTCCAATGTCCTTTAGGCTTCAAATCACCTACCGATTTTTTTGTTAGTTTTTGCTAAGTGTTTCTTACGGGCAATGCTATATGTTTAATGCGTGTATAACTTGGAAGTTCTTTCAAATAATGTTTCCCTAATACCCATTATCATGGGAAGATGTCAGGTACATGTTGTGTAAAGAGCGTTAGTGAGCTAGTTAGCAATATGAGCAGTGAGTACTTGCGGTAGCTAGCTCAGCTGCCAGCTTTACTATTTTTACTCTTGCCTTTGTAGCACACTGCATGAGCATAAACTGCATGGCCAACCAATATGGTAGGGTTTGTTATATGAGAACTGGTATTTTAGGTTTTAATAGCTAGCCCTCTTGTTGGGCATAGTTTGTGTCAACTAGGAATTTGACATTGTTTCAAAGGGTGGATATTGTTGACAACTGGTCATAGTATATGGTACATACTTTGCAGTGTTCTTGTTAGAGTTATGCTTCATAGTTGACCTTAATTTGATGGTAAAATGCTTAGATGATGATGGTTGGCAACCTCAATAGAGTGGTAACTATTAATGTTTATTTTATTATGGTGCATGGTTCAAAGTCACGGTCTTTACCGCCGACTCGACGGGCACCGAGACGCATCAATCGCAGCATCGCATATCAGTCTCGGGTGACACGCACAAAACGCTATGTAGAAAGTGCAATTTTTTTTGAAAAAATCACGATAAATCTTAAAAAATAATATAAACATCAATATTTATGTATCATATGTCCAAAACTTATCACCTAACACACTAAACATAAAGAGAAAATATAAATACATGTGTCTTCGTTAAAAACATATCAAAATACATGCATAATATAGTAAATTCTATCATATATACTTATATTAAATTAATTTTATATTATATTTACTAAATTACTAAATTAACTACTTAAATTATTAAATTTAAATTAACTACTAAAAAGAGAGACAGAGGGGCGGAGGGAGACAAAGAGGGAGAGAGATAGAGGGGAAGTAGAAGAGATCAGAGGGAGAGAGGGAGAGACTGGAACAGAGAGATAGCGAGAGGGAGAGATCGGAGAGAGGGAGAGAGACTATAAGAGAGACAGAGAGATCGGGAGTGAGAGAGACTGGGAGAGAGAAAGAGTTATCTTTATAGAAGAAAGTGGTCGACGACAAAGGAAGATGGCGACAACGTTATGGGTTCATGGCGACCTCGCCAGCGAAGGCCACATCTGTTTTTTTTTCCTTTTTTAACCTCGTCGCTCACGGGTCTACAACGATCTGAGACCGACTCTGGGCTGACTCGGCCGAGTTACCCGAGTCATTTCGCGACTCAACCGAGTCAAGGCGAGTCGACTCTGAGTCGGTCAAAACCCGAGGCCAACGGGCGGATCGGGTCTTGTTCTCGTCGCGGAGGCCTCCTATCTAGTTACGACTCGATCAAAATCGTAACCAGATCGACAGAATCTTTGAACCCTGTTGTGGTATGAAACTCTGAAACTCGTATTAAAGTTCTCTACCCCCCAGCAAATTTCTTAGCACACACTATACACATCTAGGAACCCTATTTTCTTGGAGGCCAATTAATATGGATCACAATGATGATATTCTAATTGAATCACATTATTGAAGATGTTAACGTGTTGTGGGTGAAAAAGGTTAATTGGTGGTGTGAGTGAGAAATACATCTTATATGAGAAGGATCCTGTTTTGAAGTCTAAAATATAAACAGACTTCACAGCCAGAAAGCTCAAGATTTAAATATGCTGTGAATGAACCACTAAACCCCCACGCCCACCCCATAATGTGCCTGCAGACTTCTTTTTTCCACATTCAGTTAAAGATCAGTCCACACATCTTCATGTATCTTTTTCTCCATTTTATTATATTATACTATATATATTGAGAGAGAGAGAGAGACCTGTGTCATTCTAGAAGGATTCGAGGCTGAATTCTTTCCACTCAAATACAACCCTACGACATCCGAATGCAAGATCCACCCCGTTAATGTTGATCTACATTATTTCAAGAAACTAAAAATCAAAAAACTTGTATTTTGAATACTTTTTACATATCCATCAAGTAGACGCAAAATGGACGACCGAAATAGTGAGTTGGTTAGTTTAATAGTGTAGAATATTTGAAATTTGACAAAAATTAGTATGTGAGGGTTTTAAGTGTTTAGATCATGATGAAATGGTCGGATCGAGAATTTGTATGTCTAAAGACGTAGATCTAAGCAATATGTTATTTTCGGCCATCCGTTTGCGTCTACTTGATGGATGGACAAAAAGTTTTCCAAATACATGATTTTTGATCTTTAGTTACTTGAAATAATGTAGCTCAATTTCAACGGAGTGGATCTTGCATTCGGATGTCGTAGGCTTGTATTTAAGTGGGAAGGATCCGGCCTCGGATCCTTCCGAAAGTCACAAGTCTGTGTGTGTGTGTGTCTATATATATATATATATATATATATATATATATATATATATATATATATATATATATATATAACTCAATTGCTAAAAGGATGTTTGTTTCCTGGTTTAGTGAAGTTACAGCTGAAGGGCGCCGGATCACCAAGTTAGATCAGATATTGCTGAATGGAAACAACATTGCCATTGTAAGCAAGCATTATCTTAATCTTTTCATTTTCGAATGCACTTTTTGCAGTGGTAAGATTTGATATCAGTCTTGTGCGTCTTTATCTTCTATCATATATATTCATATGCAGCAACGAGCTTCTGTTGGTTATGGTTGCCACTCATTACGACAATGAGATAAGCTGTGGTTACATTGATAAGCTGTACAAATTTTATTTACTTATTTATGTGACAAAAATTGATGTTATTTGATTAAAATATCACGAGTGTCAAGGACAAGGATATACTGCAGTTTATACAAGCCCCTTCCTGTCATGTTACATGAGCGAAAATAGCACTGTTGCATGCATGTTTAGACAACACTTGATATAGATATGTCTCTTTAGCTCACACTTTGACTTAGCATACTGAGATATAGACACCACACTACGATGCTCACATGCATATTTCACAGCACGTTAAGCAACTTTAGTTGGTTGGGTCAGCTTGGCCTGGGTCGGCCTGGTCAATTCCAGTCAAGTCAGGTTAATTGGGTCGAATGGTATCTTAGAAGAGTTGACGGGGGGGGGGGGGGGGGGGGGGGACTAATTTGAGTTTATTCCTTGTTGTGTTGTCATTGTCCTAGGTCAGACCTAAGTAGGGAGAACTCTTGAATATATTTTAAATCTAAAAAGCATAAATACACAATATACGTAAAATTACATAATTTGTATCTGTTACAAATTGGGTTATATTCAGTTGGATCAGCTAAGATAGGGTTGGGCTTAACTGTGTAACCAGAATATTTTTGCATTGGAATTTTCCAATCCAAGCCCGAAATTCCCAATCCAGCGAGATACATTTCACGGGTTGGGCATGTTTAGCCTCAAATTGTTTAATTAGGGGATATACCTTCAGTCTGCTGATACATATATTATAATGCCTTGATTTTAAAATGTACGGATAAACCAACTTGGTGAAACGATTCCTTGACTCTTATTGCTCAAAATATATGGCCAAATAAAAAATGTTTGAGGGAGGTCTAATGGATCTGTCAAGTATTCAAAGAATGAATAGCTCAGACGCTTCAACACAAATTCATAATGTAATGAATCATTTATCTTTCCGTGCACAACCTGGGATTGGGAAAGTCAGAACCAAATTTGTGATATGTTCGGGAAGGCACCATACAAGCTAAACTACCAGCAACCACAGACATTTCTCTATTACTAAGAATACTCTCCAGCAGTTGGCTCACTCTGTATTTCAAAATTTCGATGATGCAAGTTCCAACAGTTTCATCATCTCTATAAGACTTGAAGCATAACCTTAATTCTACTTACTAAACTTCCATCGACATATATAATACCTGTCCATCACAATGTTTCCTTAACTGAGAAAGTCCCCACTATTGGGCCATAATTCCAAATTCCAACAGGTTGACATTTGATACTGAGATAATCCAATGCCCATGAGCAGTCAGATTCCTGTCGAATCATGTAACATAAAACCATCTCCAACCCAACGGCACAGTTATTAACATTATAATTAATTTTGAGAACATTTTCTTGTTGGCCATTCCGAGAACCATCTTCGAGAGCTTTTCGAATACTTCTGACATTGTGACAATCCAATCATGCAATAAGTGCCTGTTCCCTTGATTTTTTCCAATTTCAGTGCCCTGTTTGATGATAAGCAACTCAGTATTTCAGTAATTCGTCATCTGTTTGTCATGTATTTGTGAAGTTCCCTGTTTCTCTCTTTCTAATTTCCTAAATTAGATGCATTTGAAATTTGAAGTGCTTTGGTGGTGTCGTGTCATGTTAACTTGAAATTTAGGTATACTAATTGCTTCTCTCGTTAATACTTTTATTGTTTAATTTAGCAACATATAATGATCATTCACTCTCTTTCTATAACAGAATAACCCAAAAATCCCACTAATTAAGGAATATGTACTCTCTTGTGTTTTAAGAAATTGTGCCAAAGGAAACGATCAAATAAGACTATAGTTGAAATTTTGTGCAGGTTTTAAGCTTCTTTAGTAATTTAGGCATTATTACTCGTTTAAAGAGGAGAGAAAACTGTGGCTAGTATCTATTTAAATTTCTTGACATTACAAAATGTTAAAGTAACACTTGAATAAATAAATTGTACATAACAGTCTATAGTTTGTATTTAGTTAAGGGAGTTGTTTAAACACACACACACACACACACACAGACAGAGACACACTCACACAAACACACACCCGAGGCACACACTAATGTGTAATTTCTGGTTCCATCCCTGACCATATCAACTAAGGGATGTATGCTTGGGATCAGCGTTCATGAAAGGTTCACAAAAGTTCCCGAATCACTGCACTTAACAATGGAAAAAGAAAGTTAAAGAAAATGAGAGTTTTTGGAAACATGTCATTCTTCTTCCATGGACAAGTTAAAGTTGAAGGACTCTGCAAAATTTTGGAAATACGTCATTCTTCTTGCATGGACAAGTTAAAGTTGAAAGGATTCTGTGCAACACTTTTTTATATGAATGTTTTCTGGAAGAAACAAACCTTTTTTCTAATCGTTTACCTAATTGCGATGGCTAATGGTCCTATAATGTGAGCATATGAGTTTGAGATCCTGTCTGCCTGCGTGATACTATGATAGGCTGTCTGAAACTAACTCAGTAAAAAATATATGATTCTAATGACCAAGTGCTTTTCAGGTAGACTTGATTCCGAAATGTGCCCAATAGGCAAAACTATCAGACTTTACTTACAAGTTGTATTGAATGATGACTTGTGATGGCCATATAAAGTGAGAATCTAGGTTGTTTGATGGTGAGCTAGGCAAGATAACCGCAACAAATCAAAATTCCGCAGTTTGAATATCCTCAAACCATTCATCTAAACAATTTCTTATTATAACTGTAATTTGTTTCAACCCTTGATTGCTATATGATAAATCCCCAAATATTTGATTTATGGTCCCACTTCTATTATGGTCAATGATGACTTGATGAGAGTAATATTTGTATATGTTCATTAATTGATCTATCTATATATGTGTTTGGCAAATTTTACATACTCGCCTATCAATTTAGGCTTACATTCCCATAGACTGACAGGCAGGGCTGCACACCCCTGAAAAACCGGATGGCATGCAGGGACCTGCAGGTTTAGTCTACGAGTAGGGGGGCCAAGTAGGATGCTAGGCGATTAGGAAAGAATTTTCCATGCATATCTGCTACTCACACATGAACTGCTTTACCATGCAGCTGGTCCCTGGTGGTTCTCCTGATCCAGAATGAGACGTGTATCCTGCATGTATGCGCTTTCTGAAGCGACCTGGAAGGCTGATTGCATCATCATATTTGCTAACTTAATTTTCTGAAGTGTATTTAACTTACAGTGATTCTGAGTAAACCAGCATTGTAACTTTTACTATTGAAAGTCTGCTGAAACTCAAGATT
>JAVJIF010016738.1:0-64497 GCA_038442645.1 Agave tequilana | reverse complement strand
AGAGAACTCTCTCTTTAAGGATCTCTTCTTGAATTTTTAGCCAATCTCCTCTCTGTAGCCAACTCTTCCTTGTCCCTTGGCTCAGCAAGGGGCTATTTATAGCCAAAACGGGGTGTAACTGTCCCCTTGAATTCAGCAAGACTAAATTAGTCTTTAGCTTCGCGCGAGGCTACAATGACCTTGCGGCGAAGCTATTTGCGAGCTTCTGACAAAGCGAGTGACTTCGTGCAAACTCCTGCTCGTCATCGTGGCTTAATTATCTCCACTTAATGTGGGACAAACCGCCTATTTAAAGTGGCCGGGTGTAACCGCCCACTAAAAGTAGCGTTTATCTCACTAAATTAGTGGGATTTACCTATTAATCTCTTGTGGAAAATGGTCAATTGATGACCTGGTAAAGCTTGCTGCGGAGCTAAATGAGAAGCTCTCTTTTTAGGGCGAAGATACCTTTGTAGCCTCATGCGAAGCTAAGACTTAGCTCATAACTTCAGGTGAAGTTATCTTTAAAGCCTCGTGCGAAACTATAAGATTCAGCTCATAGTGGAGCTAAACCATTTCTTCCTTCTAGCGAAGGTAGGGATGAAGCTTCTAGTGCGAAGCTATTGTATCGGCTTCTGAAGGGGCTAAATGTGAATCTTCGTGCGAAGTAAATTGGAAGCTTCATGCGAAGATTACAACTTCGGCCTTTTAGCGATCCTCGATTAGACCTGTCTTCATAGACTTGCTTTGGCTTCTCTTCAAAGGCAATTTTGGCCTATTGTCTGCGTTACTGGATCAATAGAGCCTAAGTCGCTACCTTGTCCCTGGTCCTCAGCTTGTCTCGACTTATTTTTTATAAATGTTAATAAGTTAGACATTGTTCAGACCGGTTGAAGAGAAATCTGAGAGTTGTCTTTTTAGAGTGTCAACAAGACCCCTTTAAAGTTTTCATAAATCTACAATGGAATGGTTCAGATTTCGAAGTACTTTGAACTGCTTTGATTGATGATTAATGGCATGTGGATGTGAACGTCGCCTTAATGGTTGAGTTCTACATCGCCTTTAGCCTCGCTTTCGGGCTGGAATAGGTTCACCAGGAGCTACAATAAATTCTCTTCTATGTAGCTTCATACTTCTAGGTAGATTCGCCTAAGCCACTTTGCTTCCAAGCAGAGTTTGACTATCAATGCTCTGTCAGCGCTAGCCCCGCACTCGTTGTGATGGAACGACGTTCCATTCCCAAAGGCTAACCACCTTTATGAGTTACGAGAAGGATTGCTCCCTCTTTCAAGGTTTGAATAACTTCACCTGCATTTACGAGGGAGATTATTCCCTTTTTTGAAGTTCGATTAACTTCGTTTATATTTACGAAGGTCCTTTCTCGAGGCTAAGAATTTAAATACTTTAACTTCGTCTGCACTTCTAGGCTTGAAGTGGTAGTGGCATGGTCAGGTCATAAGGCCAATAAATAGGACTCTTGTAGTCTTTCTCAGAGAAACATATTTTTATCTTTATGAAGAGTTTGTTCATAACATCTCCTCATTGCCCAAGTAAGGAGACTGAGGTTCTTGAAGTAGTGGGGATGTTCACTCTGGTCATTACCCGACCAAGTGTTGGTGAGTCTCGGTCATCCAGAGACTTTACCAATAAATTAGTGACCTTAGAGAGTTTCTCTCTTAATTTTTATCTTTACCAGCTATTTTAGGGATTGAATTCCCTTGGTCTTTGCATTTGGCGAATCTTTGAGAAGGGTTTCAACCCTTTTTAAGCTGCCTCGCGAAACTAATACTCTACATAATCAGGCGAAGAATTTTTCTAGCCGAAGCTCCTGCCCTGGCCTTTTTATTTAGGGAGGTTAACCCTGTCACATAGGCGAGGGTGAGGCCATACCTTTTCTAGACCAATTTAGCTTTGCCATATAGGCGAGGCTAGGATTTAGCCTTTCAATGTTAAGCCAGTCTTGCCATATAGGCGGGCTAAGATTTTGCCCTCTCTGAGCTAGTCTAGCCTTACCATATAGGCGAGGCTATCCTCTGCCTGTTTCGAGGCATCAATGCCTTTTAAGCTCTCAAGTATTTTGCCTCTGTATAATCTGAAGATTAACCTCAGGGCGTAGCGAGGCTGGACCTGGATCAGTTCCGCTTAGGGCGCAAAACTCTGATTTGGCATCTTCCTTTACACTTAATGCTAACTCATTTCTTTCTTTTTTTTTGTTGCAGTGCACTGTGCTCCCAATCTTTCATCCTGACGAAGGAGGACAAATGTATGCATCTTAATTTTCAAGTCCAGGCTTTGCTCATAAGCAGTAGGAACATACTGGAGTGGAGCAGCTGATGTCAACTCAAGGAGGAGCTCAGCGGTCATTTATCCGCGATGATCCACTTAGCTGCAAATTTGTGCTATGTCATTTTTATCAATATCTCACCTTTGCTAGGTCTCTGCATAAGATATGAGGAAGGGATGTCACTAGTAAGATCTCGGATCCTTCCTTTGTCAATTTAATTAAGGAAGATCCAACTTTCTAGTGGTAAAATCTGCCATTAAGCGAAAGATTACGGCCCTATGAAGGAGGAAAGCCTTTCGTGTCCAGTTAGTCTGGTGGACTTGGAACGACTTCAAGAGCCACTATCATCCTGAAAGTAGATAGAACAACTTGTATGCCTTCAGAGTAGAGACTCAATTGTATGAAAGACAATCTTGATGTATTATCAATGTATCTTCCCCTTTGAATCAATAAAATTTTTTGCTTTCTTTTTTTTATTTGCTTTACTCCATGTCCCTCACCTTGAACTTTGGAAGAAACTAGAATGGACTGGCTTAGGTTGAGAAAAATCCACCGGGTGCAGCCGTATATGAGTTAAGTGATCCAACTTGGTTTTCTCCATAAGTCTTTTCCAAAAAGGAAAGAGAAGCTCTTGAAATCACCTAGAGGGGGTGAATAGGTGATAGTGCTAATCTAAAAACTAAATGCAAAATTACAAAACTAATTGCAACAACACTTAGTGCAACCAACGAGTGTAGCCGAATTCCCCGTGAAGGGCTCTGGACTAACTCCTCTTGATTCCTCTGAATAAGAGTTGAGGCGCTATATGAATCTATCGTGGTTAAGCACAAGTGAGGCACACACACACACAATCCAAGCATATAATATATGATGAGCAATATGTATAGGTGCAAGGCACAAATAAAAGAGAGAGAGAGTGAGAGTCAATGGATCAAACACAAAGACAAAGATGTGTTTCGAGGTTCGAGCCCCTAGCTCTACGTCCCCGCCTTCACCGAGAAGGATTTCACATCCACTAACTTGTCCACCTAGGACTCCCACCGAGGGAACCTCCACCGAGGAGGATTTGTACAACAAGGGAGTACCGAACTCCTCTCTCAACCAACAACCTCCAACGAGGCAAACACAATCACCATCTCAACAAGAGGGGTAGGCCCTTAGCTAAACAACCACAATCCACCTCACCAAGAGGGATACAAACCAATCTCCAACTCCACCTCACCAGAGGGGGTAAACAACAATCTCAACCTCTACCAAAGAGGGAGCACCCCACAATCCAAATCAACCTCTACCAAAGAGGGATACAACAAATGAAGGGGTTTACAACTTGGTGGTATTTTCAACCACAAACAATTTCTTTTCCCACAAATAAAAGATCCTAAATAGATAGGATAGAAGATATAGCTCAAGTGTGAAAAACTAGAGTTTGGAAAATAAACACTCAAAGAAAAATACTTGGGAAAACTCTTTGTAAAAGATAGAAATGAAGAACAATACAAATCTCCCAATTTTTCTATTTTCTTTGATTTTTTCAAAACCCTAAAACAAATAAGATGAATCCTTTTGGCACTAAAACTCTTTTGAAAACTTGTTTTAAACACTAGAAGGTAGGAAAATTTTGGCTCATGAAAACTTGGGCAAAATCCTAAAGAAATGGGGTATAAATAGCCTCCCACAAAAATATAGCCGTTGGCTGAATTTGTCAGCCAGAACAGCTGGCGGTCGACCGGCCGGTCGACTGCCAACGGTCATATTTTTGACCGTTGGAGGAAGCCGGTCGACCGCCCAGTCGACCGGCCAAAAACAGAGAGCAGAGCTCTCTGGTCCGGTCGACCGCCCGGTCGATCGGCCCAAATGCCAGGCCAGACTTGCACAGGCTGTGCACGTCGGTCGACTGCTCGGTCGACCGGCTCCTGGTTCGGTCGACCGTTGCGGTCGACCGAAAGAGCCTGTCAGGCACTGTTCTTGGTCAGAAAAATAGGGTAAAAATTATTCTAATAAATCCCATAAAACTTCTAAAAATCCACAAAAATAGTTTTATCATTTTACATGGATATACAAACTTGTGATAAATATTTTAAGACAAATATCAAACATTTTGAACTATTTTTGTGTCTTATAAATTTTATCAAAAACCAAAACCTGTATTTTACCAAACTTGGATTTTTCAATACATGAATAGGAAAGTCAAAATAAGTTTGTCTAGGAAGTTAAGCATGCATGTATAGAATGAATTTACTATACATAAACCAATTAAACTTGTTTTGATCTACTATTCATGAAAACAAATATCGGTTAAACTAAAAACCGAAAAACTAATATCCATAAAACGTGTGTGTTGTGCACTTGAGCATATCAACTATCTAATCTTTACACATGGATCTAAAATACAATCTAAAATAGGATACCTAAGTCTTCTTGACGATCTTCCATCTTCAAGTCGACTCGATCCAAAACACCGTGATCCACGAGCTTGACTCCAACGAGTGCAATGTATGATCTTGATGCTCGGGCTCTGGAATCACCATGTGAAAGCTTCCAAACTATTTGTTGAAGCTAATCACCAACTAATATCTTGATTAATGATCTGAAACTAAACATCACAAGATAATTAGTAAACATAACTACATGAGTTAATCATCATCAAAACTAGAGTGGAAGGCCTCTGGGCCAACAGCTCTTAGTGGAGCTGAGCTAAAACTTTTAGCGAAGCTAAAGATAGGTTTCTAGCGAAGTTGGAAATGAGCTCTCAGCGGAGCTAGTGCGAAGCGGAGTTAACATCGGCTTTTAGCGGAGTTAACTAAGCGCCGCGCGAAGTTAACAACGAGCTCACAACGGAGCTATAGCATGAGTTTTTCAGCGGAGTTAAGCTCTCAGTGGAGCTGACCAAGCTTCATGCGAGGTTAACGACGAACTTACAGTGAAGTTTAAGCATAACTTCGTTGTCTAGCGCCGTCGTTTCAAATTTAAAATTGCGCTTGCATTCCTTTTTAGGCAGTGAATTTAGAGGCGCGTACAATGCCTGAGACGCGAAGTTATAGGCGTTGTGTGTGCCTATAAAAGCCACACTCGGCTGATTTAGAGAAGTCCTATCTTCCCTCAGAATTTTTCGAGTCTTTTCAGAGAATTTTCTCTTCTCCCTCTTCGTTCCACTCGAATCTTTCGGAACTTTTCCTTAAGTTCTAATGGCCCCCAAGCAAGGCGCAGGGAAAGAGGTGGCGACCTCTGCCACGGCGCCGCCATCTCCGTCGCCGGTGATTGAACGTCCCATCGCGAGTAGGAAAAATTTTTCCCTTTTCAGAGATTTTCATCTCTTTTTTTGAAGCCATATTTTGGTTATTTCATGATGACTCCCCCGTGATTCACCATGATCAGGGAGTTTATCTCCCTTTTTTCCTGGCTTTTTCTAAATTTTAGGGGATTTAATTCTCCTTTATTTCATGAATAGAAACTGAACAGTTTCTTTCTTTCATGCTTCGCCGCGAAGCTAGCCCTTTGGGCTTTTTATACTCTGTCAAGTGACAGGGTGCGAAGCTAGCTTTAGAAGCGTAGCTAAAAAAAGGACTTTAAAGTCCTTTGAATAAATTTAGGCACAAGTGCCTTTCCAGCAAAACTAACCCTTTAAGCTTTTTACATTCTGTCAAGTGACAGAATGCAAAGCTAAGCTTTTGAGCTTGAAAAGCGAGGCTATGCCTTTGGCGATTTCTGTGCTCTGCCTTTTGCAGAGTGCAAAGTTAAACTTCAGTGTGAAGTCAAGCTTCAGTGCGAAGCTACTGTTAGGCTGAGTTAGCTTCGCTTTGGAAGTGAAACTATGTCTTAACATTCTTTTGCTTTCTCCTTTCCTCTTTAACTTCTGGGTTAATATATTTTCTCATTTTTCTCCTGGACCCTTGAACAGCCTCTTCGGTCGGCCAGGGGACTGGATGGAAACATCAGTCTACAATTTCAGGGACAAGCTTCATTATTTAGCGAACGGAGTACTCCTGACCGCGATGCCCTGATCCACACCGGAGATCAGCGTACAATGAGGAGTATCCTGACTACTACTCCTCTATAGGACTGTGATCGGAAGATTTATCGGAAGCCCGACTTCATATTCGGAGACGCAGCGTCTGACACAGATCATCAACTGCTGCCTAGGGAAGGGCAGTGGATCTTTAATTTGAATGGTGAGAAGTACTACCTCCCATCCAGCAAGCGTCATTTCCCACTATCCTTCTTTCAATGCGTAACGAGGCCTCGAAGATGAAATGGCAAGTGACCCAGACCACTGACTCAATCCATGTGGGTATTTTGACAGCTGCTTCTCCTGGCTATACAAGGGCAGGTCCCCCTCGATGCATACTGGGCCTCCACCCCAGAAATATCCTCCAAGACATCCCGGTGGGGAAAATCCAGCTATGACTCAGACTTTTGGAAATCAATTCTTCAGATTCAATGGTAACTACCCAGCAACTGACTTCAGGACTCCAGGTTGGATTCATCCTCCCAAGACCTGGTGGAGAGACTTGACTCTGTATGTCCTGGCCTATTTTGAGGAAGATTTGGAGAGGCTGGGACTCTGCGAGGCTGTCAGAGCCACCTGTTATGGCATCCAGATGAGTGTAGCGAACTTTTACGCCATCTTCGAACTGTATTGCCTAGATACAGGGACTTTCTTCACCCTATAGGCGAATTAGGCATGGCTTTGCATGAGATGTGGGAAGTCTCTGCTTTGCCAATGGGATCCCCCCTTATGAAGAATATTCCCATGTGAGGCAGAATTGACGCTTTTAGAGAAGCAGGAGCCCACCATGTTCGAGACCTACTGAGAGCTAATATGCCACTTCTACATCTGCTCGGGCATGCATGGCAATCACAAGAGACCCTCGAGCAGTTCGAAGAGTTAGGGGGATTATCTGTTCCCTAACCTGGAGAATACCCCTGAAAAGGCTCAACGCGGGATTGCGGACGAAGATATCCTCCGGAGGATGAAGAAGCATGCCCAAGGAGACATTGTTCTGGAGGAAGACGATGACATCTACGAGAAGGGCGACATTCTCAGGAGCTTTCATCATCAAGCCCGGCAACCAATGTTCCGTAAAGCGCTCTTGGCCGGGTTCTTATCAGTCTGGTTGAAGAGATGTGTGGTGCCATCTCCCTCTAGCGATGTTGTCCTCCCCACTGTCCCATTGCCAGCTGTTCGTCTGGTACATGATCGTTCTTTAGGACTTCTTCCAGCAATTGTGTGTGGTATTCAACGGGGACTGCATGCATTGACGGAGGCTTTCTGCAGATCACCGGTAACGAAAAGAGGAAAAGGGACGATCTTACCCCGCGACGGACCGAATCCAGGATCGGATTGCCATATACTTACTTGATGGCATGGTTCGCTCTTCACTGTCCAGCTATTATTCGAGTTGGCGAAGAGCCTCCGAAGGGTGTTCGGGTAGCGCACCTTCGTTGTTTTGAAGGATCTTCATGGTCACGGATCTACGTGGCCGCGGTCCGCAAATTATTGTACCGGTATGATGTATATAGTCTCTTCTGGTGTTTCCTCTACATCCGCGATGCGGGATATGGCGAGGAATTCAAGGATGTTGGGGACGGAAAGACATCATTGAGCCGGGGAGCCTCTGAATGGCTGGTTAGCATCCGACATTCTCACTTGGTGTACAAGAGCAGAGATACATGCTATTTGGAGCCATACGTCCCCAGTCGGTTTGCTCGTCAGTTCGGATATAACCAACTCTACGTTGGCAATCCAAACACTAACCTGGCCTTCATGGGGATCCTGATTGATGGTGCTCGCGCTTGGCGGTACTTAATTGCTGGTTATACTGAGGCACGGCTGTGTATGCCATTGAGGACCCCAAACCTATTGATGACTTTGGGGTTCTAGCAATGGTACAGAATTTCGAGCTCCGCGCCAACTGGATTTTTTATCAACTCCTTTGGGTTAAAGTGGATCACCAAGCGACAAAAGAAGAAAGTTACAGCGAAAGGAGAGGGCAAAAGAGTCTGGGTGCCAGGCATCTAGAGTTTATCGCCATCGCCGATAGTGAAGCTTTGGACGCCGAAAGCCCTTGCTTTGAAGATGATGCAGGTGCAAAGGCTCCAACAGATGCTCCTGGCGGGGTAGGCATGACTCCCATGGATAAGGTGGAGGTCAAGGAGGAAGAAGAGGAAGATCCCGATATTCACTTCAAGCGGAAGCGAAAGGGTGAACATCGCAAAAAGAGAGTGATGAAGAAGCCTTGTCACTACACTCCTACAGTTATTGCAGAGAGTGAATCGGCTGCAGCTGTCCCTCCTCCTGCCCCGTTAGTTATCAAACTATCGGCGTAAAAACAGGCAACTGAGAAAGCTGTTCCTAGCTTGGGTAAGACCAGTTCCATTTTGCAACACACACACACATATACATAATACATATGCATATATATTTTTTCGATTTCTTCTTCTCTCATGTAGCTGACTTGTTTAACTTGTGATTTAGGAACCGAAGCTGCAAGAGAACAGGAGGATTATTATGATCCCTTGTTCACTTACCGGGAGGGCGACGAGGCCAGCTACTTCGTCATTTCTGAGGATTCTGAGGGTGACGCGGCTAATGTCGGTCCTTCTGGTGTTGGTGCCTCGAAAGAGAGCCCAATGGCTTCAAGCTCCAGAGGATGGGTTATAGAGCCCTTGGCGAGTGAAGGCGAGCTGGACATTCCGGTTATGGAAACCGTCAGGACAGATGAAATTCTTCGTGAGGTCGCTTTTGGAGCTTCTCCCACTACTGCTTAGGTTTTTTCTATGGAGCCTGCTGGAACTAGCGTTGCCGCTGTTGCTGAGGCAGTTAAGGCGGTATCTCTTATGATCTCATTACCTCTTGGTAATACTTTAACCATTTGTAAGCAATCTTTTCTTGATATTATTGTATCTTATTTTAATGAAGTATTTTTGCAGGTGTTCCGCCCTTGGGTGCATGACTTCGAGGGAACCAACGAGTCTTTCCAAGGAATTCAGGGGGGAGACAAGTACTTCAACTGCTGTGGATGCTGCAGAGTTGGACGTCTTATATCGCAACCTGCCTTCTTACCAGCTTGAACCTGCCGGTGTCTCTAAGGTGGCGAGGAGATGATGGCTGCAGAACCCATCACACTCCCAGCTGAGCTGGTTGGTGAGATGACAGTGGTTTCTCCTACGCCGCCGGTCCTGGCAACTACTTGGCTAAGGGTAATCACCAGCCCTATATCTCTGACGTTGGTCGTCGAGCTATTTCTTCCTTAAGTAGTTACCAGCCCTACTTCCATCGTGGCTGGTGTATTAGTTTCAATGAAGACTCCTCCCCGATCACTGGCGGTTCCTCGTCTTTCTTCAACTGGTGCTTCTGCCATTTCCTCCACCATTATGACAGTGAAACTGGTGGAAGTTTTGTCTTCTGGGACTACGCGCTCACCGGGAGTAATTGAAGCTGAAAAAGAATTTGTGGCTGAGATGGTTGACAGTTTCTACAAGAGTCTAAAGCGATATATTGCTTTGATCTTGAAGGGCTCGACCACCTCATTTTCAGCTCTAAAGGTGGTCCTCTCTTGAAACATTGAAAACATAAGGGATGACCAAGCTGTTGCATTAGAGCTTGTGGTGGAGAAGTTTGAGAATGACGTAGGTGAGTGACGTCACCTCAGCAGTTCAGACTTGGATTCTTCAGTTGATGAAGAGCTTGAGCGACTCATCGCACAAATGCGAGAGACTCACTTTGCAGCACAGGAAGCAGCCAAGGCGGTATCTTCAGATTAAAAATCCTTGGAAACAAGGAAAGTAAAAATCGGAGATGCCATTGATGCTTCTAATAGCGCTCTTCTTGATGCTGAGGATAAGATTGAGAAGGCTGAGAAGATGATCAAGAGGGCCAATCTTCTCCTATACAAGGCTGAACCGGTGCGTCTTGAGGAGATCGCTCGGCTGGAACAGCTCAAAGCCTAAAATGATGAAGTCCTACAACATGAGATAGCACAGAGGGCAACTTTGGCCGAAATTGAGACTCGTTTGTCTCAGATAGCGAATTTTAATGAAGCTGAGTTGAGATCGCAGAGAGATGCTGAAGAGAGAAAGAATAAGCTGGCCACCCTCGAAGAACGGATCAAGTCTTACGAAGCACTATCGTAACTTGTAATCCATGTATCCCCTTTTTCTTTTTTTTATTTGACTCTTCTGTTGTATTTCATGCTTGTTTTATCTTTTGAGTTTATAATAATTTCAAGTTATATTATAACTCTCAAAAGAAAGGAGATAATGGTATAGTCTTTCAACTTATACCATAAGAATATTAACTAATCTATTCAGAGGTCAACAACATGATAGAATTAGTTATTTGATAAATTATCACCAATAAATTGAGAAATGACTCGATTCAATCCTTGTTGGGATAAAAATGGGACAAAGTGAATTTGACGATCTTACTGTTCAGAGGTAAATATTAACATTACAGACTAAAGGCCATCGGATTTACGAATAGTTATGATGAATTAGACACAACCATGTGATAGTTACTAGAAAGATGAAGTCTAGAATTTTGTCAGCTAACGGTGACAAACTGGATATGATCGATCGAAATTTTGGTATTCAGAGGTGATGATCTAGACATGATAACAAAATGAAGGTGAACCCGACTTTAGGGACCCGTTTATTCAAAGGTGATAAACTGAACATGATAAACTAAGACACACTAAATTTCGAATCCGCTACTAGAGATAGTCGTATTAACTTGGCAGCTAGTCCACAAAGGACTGCAAAGATAGATTGGATCTGGGCTCTTGTTGATTCGGAGGTGGTTAACTGGACATGACCAATTAAGGGATCACAGACTTGCAATCTGCTATTCAGAGTTTACTGTAACATGATAGTAAGAACTCCCTGCTCTGATGGAGAAAAGGAGAACAAAGTTATGGACTCATCTGTTCAGAGGTGATTGACTAGACATGACAGTTAGAGAACCATAAAGGGAGAGATCTAAGCATTCGTCAGTTCAGAGGTAATATGGACATAACCGATAGGAAGTTACTAGACTCAAAACCCTGCCGTTCAGAGGTGGTGAACTGGACATAACGCCAAAGGGATAGTCCCTACTGGACTGGATGAGATTTGGTTATCTGTTGGTTCAGAGGTATCATGGACATAACCGATTGAGAAACCACCAAGCTCGGAATTTTTACCGTTCAGAGGTAACAAACTGGACATGACGGTAAAAAGAAAGAATTTCATTGGGAAAATAAGACGATCATAAACTCCGTGGGAAAATTGATATCTCATTTGGATTTTATTTGAAAGAAATTGTCAGAGGTATATTGTTAACGTGACAACCAAGAAAGTCCATTGAGGACTGAAAAGAAAAATAATAGGCTTCGAAGGGAGTCTACCAGAAACTCGCTGGGGAGTTAAAAAAAATGAATCCCATATGAGATTATATGTCAGAGGTAATCATTAACATGATAAAAAAAGAACTCCGTGGGGATTTAGAAGGGGATTTGTAAAGCAGCCTGTCAAGGTGTTAGAACATAACAGCAATTAAAATGCATTTGTCATTCTATTAAGAAAATGACACGTAGAATTTTGATCTGTTAGGGATATTGATTTTATCCGCCAGGGAACATGTTAGAGTCTCACTACCAGAGATTTAATGTTAACATGATAAGTTTGACTTGTGATTCATTTTGCAAAGAAAATGAATATTATTTTATGTGTGGTCCTACCATTCCATGGATAGGAATTGGTAAGCGATTTTGGAGAAGAATCAAATGGGATCAGGTCCCTTAGAATTTTTAGTAAACCCTCAGCTATCAACGGGTTTGATATGCCTTTATCAACTACCGTTTGAGTTGGACTAGTCATGCTATTCCCCTCAGCATGATGAGTTGTCGAGGACTTGTGCTAGACTCAAGAGCTAACATTTTCCTCTATCCTTTAGCCATTGGAGGCGTTGGATCATTTTATTACTTTAAGTAAAGTAATGTATCTCCTGGGTTTCACTCTGTAGATGAGCTGGGGATTAAAGGAGTGGACACGAATTCTGTGAGATCTTTATCTAGAGATTAACCTTCTTAGTGGAGTCTCTGTCGATCCTTATTTTGTTTCCATGTTGGAAAGGTTCTGCAAAAGGATGCGTCACGAACCTTCTTCAATGAGTTTGGCTTGATAAGTTATCAGATAAACTCATTTGATCTTCCATTCAATCGGTTATCACGTTTTGATATGAACGTGGAAACAGTGGAAAGGTTTGCAAAAGGATGCTTCACGAACCTTCTTCAATGAGTTTGGCTTGATAAGTCATCAGATAAACTCATTTGATCTTCCATCTGGTTGTTTGGACCGTTTGGTCATTGGGTCGAGCTTCGATCGATGGAGCAGGAGCAGGGAGGTATGCCACCACTGTATTGAAAAAGTCAGGCAAGATAAACCATCTTTCTAATAATAAAGAAGAACGCTTGAAACTGTTGCTTAGGCATGCTTAACTTCAAAATATGACTTATTCTTCTTAGTTGAAGATAAGTATATATTTATATACTAGAGAAGAGTGACAAGGCTAAAAATTTGACATTTTGCCTTTATCTTTGATATTTACGTCATGCATCATAATGTCACCCGTGTTCGATTGACTCAGCGTTATTCGACCATGATTTGATTCATTGAATGAGGAAAGAAGTTTTTCTTTGGCACTCTTCCAAACATTTTGAATCCCAAACCCTAATCCATCTTTGTCATCGCCTCAATGTTGACATCATGCATCATTAATGTTTCATTGGTTCAGCGTCGATCGACGGTCATGTGATCTGACAAAAGGACAGCTTCTGACGAGTTCATAGGTGAACTAGAGAAAAGTGACAATGCTAAAAACAAAGTTCACAATATTGTTTTATATTCAATGTAACCAGTGTTCGATCGGCTCGACACTAGTCGTCAGTGAATTAGAGAAGAGTAACAAGGCTAAAATCGAAGTTCATAACCTTGTTTCTTATTCAATGTAACCAATGTTCGATTGGTCGACACTAGTCGACAATGATATGATCCGTTAAAGAAAGAAAGAAACTTTTCTTTGGCGCTCTTCCAAACATCTTGGATCTGAAAATTCTGATCAGAGGTGTAATATTAACTTGATCATAAGAATGATCCTATCAAGGATAGTACTTCTTCAAGAATCTGCCGTTGATCGGCATCATGAGTGCATCACCATCTGGGGTTATAAGACGGTATGCTCCATTTGAGTAGACTGTTTCTATTATGAACGGTCCTTCTCATTTGGGCTGAAATTTGCCTTTGATTTTGTGCGTCATGATCATGGGTCGTCTGACGGCTAATATCAAATCTCCTTTTTGGAATACCCTTTGCTTAACCTTCTTATTGAAGGCTTTCGAGATTTAAGCTTAATACAACTCAATATGTTGTTGGGCTTGTAGTCGTTTCTCATCTAGGGCTTCAAATTCTTGAAGACGTAACCGATCATTGTCTTCCTTTGTCATCTTGGTTGCTAAGGGAACCCGTAGTGATGACATCTGGATCTCTAGAGGTATAACCGCTTCGCACCCGTATACCAAAGAAAAAGGTGTATTGACTATCAGGGTTCGAACCATAGTTCGGTAAGCCCAAAGACATTCACCGAGCTTCTCAATCTAATCTCATTTGTTCGACGAAATGAATTTCTTGAGTAGCTTGATAATTATTTTATTGAATGCTTTCACTAACTCATTAGCGGCAGGGTTATAAGTAGTTGACACCACATTCTGAATCTGATATTTATTGCAAAACTGATAGAATACTTGACTTACAAATTGGGGACCATTATCATAAATAATCCGTCTGAGGACACCGAACCGATGAATGACATGGTGTTTGATATAGTTGACCACGTTGAAAGTTTTAACTTCAATAAGCGGTATAGCCTCTGTCCACTTTGAGAAATAATCAGTTATTGTCAAGATGAACCGATGACCTCTTGTTGACGAGGGACTGATAGGTTCTATGACATCAATTCCCTAAGCTTCGAATGGCCACGAAGCAACAATCAGGTGAAGTAATTCCGGAGGTTGATGTATAAAGTCTGCATGAATTTGGCAGCCTTTACACCTCTATGCATATTTGATAGCATCAGTTACCATGGTTGGCCATAGTAACCAAGTCTGTACAATCGATCGTTGAGTTTCGAATCTGGTTGATGGGCTTCGCATATACCATCGTGTGCCTCTTTAAGCACCTCTTGTGCTTCTGAATTGGAGAGGCAACGGAGCAGGATACCATCGTATGAACGGCGATAGAGTGTCTTTACTCTTGGATCATAGTAGAAGCGGAGAGTTCGTCGAATAGAAGCTGCTTCTTTAGGGTTGTCCGGCAATATGTCACACAAAGCATAGTAAATGAGGGGACACCGCGAATCTCTAAGTTCGAAGTCGATTGAGGTCACATGAACTTCATTAGTTTCCAACATATGCTTAGGACAGACAAGACGTTGAGTGGCCACCGTGAAATGATAAATTGTATCAGTAGGCAAGGCCAATGTAGCTGCTAGTGCAGTTAAAGCGTTGGCCTTAGTATTTTAGAATTGGAACACATGACCGATGTAAAAGCCATCAAATGAATTAGCCATTTTGATGACTGCATGATAATAAGGTACCAAATCTTCGTGATGAACCTCATATTCTCCTTTAACCTGATCGACGATCAGTTTTGAATCACCATAAGCTTCAAGGTAGCGTACCCCCATTTCATGGGCGAGCCGAAGGCCGATGAGTAGAGCATTATATTCCACCACATTTTTGGAACATGGTTCCGTCAATTAAAACGCCCGAGGAAGGACATGATTTTGTGGTGAGATAAATACAACCCCACACCAGTAATTGTCTTGCCTTTAGGGCCTGTTCTTGATGCTCCATCAAAAAACATCTGCCACACCTCGTCCTCTGAAGTCATATTAGATTCAAAAATCTCATCTGAAATATCTTCATGAAGTTTTGAGCTTTCCGGAACCGGATGAGCGGCCAGAAAATCTGCAAGCGCCTGATCTTTGACTGCTTTTTGAGGAACAAAGAGCATGTCATATTGAGACAAGAGGATGGCCCACTTAGCTAACCTTAAATTCAGCAATCCAGGTTTCGTCATGAGGATACGCAACGGATTAACTCTGAAAATGACATGTATGGTTTGGCCGATCAAGTAATGTCACGTCTTTTGAATAGCAAAGATAAGAGCTAAACATTCCTTCTCAATAGGGTTATACCGGGACTCAGCTGCTATCAGAGTCCTCAGATAGTAAATGGCTTGTTCGTGACTGTCATCATTCTTTTGAGCAAGCAGAGCACCAAGAGAATAGTCCATAACTTTTACATAAAATAGGAATAGTCTTTCTGATGTGGGAGCCACTAAGACTGGGGGTTCAGTGAGGTATCTCTTAATATCCTCGAAAGCTTCTTGACAGGCTTTATCCCATACGAAAAAAACACCCTTTTTCTTAAGCCGGGTGAATGGTTGACAACAGCCCGAGAGATTTGCGATGTATCTTTTGATATAGGCCAACCTACCTTGCAGACCCTGAGTTCTTTGAGATTCTTAGGTGGATGCATATTCTGAATAGCTTTGATCTTGTCTGGGTCAAGATGAATGCCTTTTGATGTGATAGTAAATCCCAAGAATTTGCCACTTGAAACCCCTAAGAAGGACTTTGTTCGATTCATTTTTAGCTGATGGGCTCGCATTATATCAGACATTGTTTTCAGGTCATGAAGATGATCAGTCTTATCGCTAATTTTGACAGCAATGTCGTCAACATAGCATTCCACCATTTTTTGGAGTTGGTTACGGAAAATTGTATTCATTGCACGTTGATAAGTGGCTCCTACGTTCTTTAATCCGAAGAGTATCACAGTATAGCAATATACTCCCAACGGCGTCCTAAATGAAGTATGCTTCTCATCCTCTGGGTACATCTTGATTTGATTGTACCCTGAGAAGCCATTCATAAAAGGCATTCTCTCAAAACCACAAGTATTGTCAATCATGACGTCAGTGATGGGCAATGGGAACTCGTCTTTAAGGCAGGCTGCATTAATATACGGTAATCAATACAGACTCAGATTTTTTCATTCTTTTTAAGGACGGGGACAGTGTTATCAACCCAATCCGGATATTGCTCCTCCCGGATGAAACCACATGCGATGAGTTTATGAACTTCAGCTTCAATAGCTTCCATAATGTCAGGACAAAACCGTCATTGTTATTGTTTCACTGGTTTGACGTCTGGCTTAATGTTTAACCGATGCATGGCTATTTGCGGATCAAAACCGGGCATATCTTCGTAATTTCATGCAAAGACATCGATATACTCTCGTACGATCGCTATCAATTCTTCTCTTTCTGTAAGTAATAAACCTTCACTTATAGAGATGGGTTGAGGGTGATCCTGACTACCCAAATTAACTTGAATCATCCTGTCCTCCGTAGGCGATTCACGTTGTTCGAATCGCTTTTCCCACTGAAAATCAAGTTGTTAAGCCCATGGTTCCGCATCAAACGTTTCAATAGCCTCCTCATGCTCTAATTGATTGATCAAAATCATATTGACGAAGAGATTCTTAAAAAGCATCTCTATACTAACATCCGACCCCTTCTCAGATGAAGAAGTAGAATGTGACGAGATTGATTCGTTATCTTCAGATTGAAATGGAGTAGGAGGTGTAACATATACCAATCCCCTGTGTGTTTTATCATAGTAATTTGCCGGCTTCGCTTTTGGCACGAAATTTCATAGAAAACTGCGTCGTCCTTTTCTGAAGTTCAAACCCTTCCCACGCTCTAGATTGTACCCCATTTTTCGCATCATAAGGTGTGTTGATCGTGCATAATAGAAAAACTGCGGGGGTTCTGAGTGTGAACTTGAATCTGTACTTGCAGACCTTCGTAGTTTAGCCCTACCGAATACTATTGGCGATTGACTCCTTACGGATGGAGGGACTATAAAGATAGACCCTCTTCCACACTCTACAAGTGTACTTGTCATACTTAGTACGGGCAAAGGCATGTGTAGAGAGCTATTGTCGACAGATTCAAATGATTCAACACTCTCAGGATAATCAAAAACAACATTCTCATTAATTACCCATTCATCATCATCATTCTCAATGGGATTATTACATTGAGGATTATTAAAACATGCTAAAATTGGTTCACAAGTAAAAGTAGCTGATGTGTCTTTTTCAGACTCTGAGTCTACTTCGTTGCCACTATCATCGTCTTCAGGAAACGATTCTTTTGACACTTTATCAGTTTCCTGGTATAGGAGAGCATCGGTAAAGTAATTTTCTACCCCTCTGAATGATTATTTTTTCAGCGACCACCGTTCGTACCGTTGCATCGTCTTCTACGTACTTAAAGTACTGGTGCAGAGTAGAAGGAACGATCCAGTTAGCATGGATCCAAGGTCATCCTAGCAACAGGTTGTATGATGTGTCAGTGTCAATGACGTAACACGTTACTTCTGATTTCAGATCTCCGATTCGACAACGGAGTCGAATCTTTCCCGGGGTTGACTACTCCCTGCATTAAAACCGTATGTCGTAGTAGTTGTTGCAGATACTGATAAAGCGGTATCCCAAGAAAGTAGAGGAGCCTTTTAGGAATAATGCTGAGTGCGGATTTGGATCAACCTGTATCCTTTCAATGCACATCGAGTTGATGTATCCGGTATAGTACAAAGGTAGATCGTGTTTATTGTCCTTGAGAAGCATGTCCTCGGCAATGAAAGTAATAGCAATGGCTGCACATGATGACATTCAGAACACAAGGGTTGAGTGTCATCTCCAAGAGTTTCTAGCATATGTGTTAGAAATAATTCTGAATTAGCCAGTACGTTCCTGAGTGTCTCTCTTGTCTCTTTCGAGAGACGAAGCAGCTCGTGTATTATGATACGAGCTGGAATATTAGCCAGCTGGGCCAATATATCAAAATGGAAAGGAGCATCAAGTCTCGGGCCTGATGGTCTCTTCAAGACACGGTCAAATCGGACTTCTTTCTGCTTTTCTTTTCCTGAAGCCTGGACTGAAGCTGGAACGGGTATTTCTACTGACGTCGTTTGCTGTTGTGTCTCGTTAGTAGTTTCCTCATACTGCTTCAAGTATGATTTTCCAGATCGAGTACCTGTTGGTTGAAGTGCATTAGCCTGCGTCGTGAAAGCATGCCTCTCGCTTTCAGAAACGCTAAGAGAAGCTATCGTTATGTTGTCATCATCTGGTAAAATAGAGATAATGTTGCAGGATTTTCCCTTTGACTCAGATTTCTTTGAATCCCATTGTTTGTCTTGGGCGAGGTGTGGGTACACCCATATGATTTTCCCATTCTTCAATGTCAGGGGAACAAGACCTTTAGCCTCCTGCTGCTGACCTGAAGGATTATTTATCTCCAATCGCGCCTTAAAGATTGGAGGAGTCCATCAGGGACTGTGACCTTTGGCATAGTACTGAATTCTAGAGGCACCACGTTCGCTGTGTCTTTTTTTTGTTCTGACTTTAAAAGTTAGAACCCCGACATCGACTAAAGTCTGAATTTTGTCCTTGAGGACAAAACATTTGTTGATAGAATGATGAACTATCCTATGAAAAAGACAATAATTGGGATCGTTTGTGCGTCCCACTTCGTTAGGGTGTCGAGCCTCTGACAGCTTCAACTTATTCCCTTTTTGAAACAAATGGAATATTGTGACCACCTGCTCATCTTTGAAGGAGTGTTGCTTCAGAGAAAACTTAAAGTCCTGATTATTGATGCCGCTTTTCATGGTCTTCCGAGGAATATCTCCTGACAACTCAACGGACATAGTCTCTTTCGCTTTGGCTTGGGAAGATTGTGCCATCTCACCGCGCCTTTTATTATTCATACCCCATTTGCCTTTGGGTGTAGACGGCTCAAACTTTTTAGTCGACTTCTCGGTTATTTCATCTTGCTCAACTAGTTTTTTTTCAGGTATGAGCCTTAATAGCTCCTATATAAATCTCCACTTGGTCCAGAAAGTTATGCCTGCATGTCTGCAACAACATAGGCAATGGCATTCCTGCTGGACACATCAGAGATAAATTTCTGAACCGTTCAATGTAATCACGGACGGACTCTTCTTTTTTCTGCACAGCGGAGAGAAGTTTATCATAGTCACCTCAGTTCATCCTCGTAAAAATGAGAGAGGAACCGAGTCTCTAAATCAATTCAGGAATTGATAGAGCCTGGTGGAAGGCTTCTGAACTAGTCGAAAGCTACTCCTTTGAGAGTACCAATAAACAATCTGGCCATAACAGCATTGTTATCTATGACATTACCAGTCTGAGACCAGAAGTAATAGATATGCTGGTTTGGCGAGCTTTTATCATCATATGTATGTAACGTAGGTGGTTTAAATTTGGCGGATATGACATTGAGTCCCATTCAAGTGGGTAGGGATAAAACATGCCTGCCTTCTTCAATTCATCCTCTGAGCTAAGGATGCGATCTGAGCTTGGATGCCTTTAAGAACTTCAGCATCGATGGAAGAGCTTTCCTTTGACTTCTCAGTCTTAGGTTGCTCATCTTCATTATGCTCCTCCTCATTATGATTGCTGTTGGCCCGAGGCCCATCACTCTAGTTTTGATGATGATCAACTCATGTAGTTATAGTACTAATGATCTTGTGTTTAATTAGTGACAGATTTATGATCAAGATCTTAGTAGGTGCATAGCTTCAACAAAGGATTTAAAGTCATATTTTGGAGATAGCACGATGTTTGGACCAAGTCAAGAAGGCTTCAAGAGAAGACTTCAAGAAGATGAAGACTTGAGTCTAGGTTTGTTTTTAGAAAATTTTGTTTTAGATAAAATGTAAAGGATAGAATAGTTGGTGGATTGCTCAAGTATATCATATACACACACACACTCTTGATTTAGTTTGTTTTAGAAAAGAATTTTTACTTTGGAAAAATATCGTTTAGTTTTTAGTTTTCAAGTTTACATGTTTTATCCAAAATCATGTTTAGTGCATAATGTCAAAAACATAGATATTTCACCATGTTTGTGTAGTGGATCATATCCATACACACTATGCTTTAAAAAGAGTTTAAATATCTTGTTTTTGTTTCTAGTGAAGTTTGGAAAATAAGTTTTGGAAAAATCAAGTTTTAAAAAATACTATTTTAGTTTTGAATCAATATTTTCTAGTTACAAAAATAGTCCAAATCATTTATAACATGCCTTGATTTTGTGCAAGCATGTTTGTTTATCAAAGTATATTGGTAAAACTATTTTTGTAGATTTTTCTATATTTTATGGGATTTTATTTCAATCAAAAGACCAAGTTTTAAATCCCAGTTTTCTGTCCTGGCTTCAGCCGGTCGACCGAGCCGGTCGACCGACGTGCACAGACGTGCACGCCAGTTCTGGCAGGAGGGCCGTCCAGAGAGCTCTGCTCTCTGGAAAGGCCCCGGTCGACCGGGCAGTCGCCGGACAAAGAGACTTGCTCTCTGTATCCTGGCCTCGGTCGACCGACCGGTCGACCGATGGCACAACGGTCTGAAATATGACCGTTGGCCGGTCGACCGGGCGGTCGACCGACAGTTCTGTCAGACCCCAACGGCTAGTTTTTGGAGCCCTATAAATTGGGGCATTTGGGGGCTGTTTTCTCCAAGATTTTAGGAGAGTTTTTGGGCCACTTTTCCTACCCTTACAAGAGGTTTTTCTCCACAAAATTGAGAGCAAATATTTCCAATCAAAAGGAAAGTTTTATCAAGAGTGTAAAAGTGATTTCTTTGAGTTTTTCCTCCACCATCTCTTTCCTTGTTTTCTCACAAACACTTGAGCAACCCATTGACATATTCATTCTATAGGAGTGTTATTGTGAGAGTTTTTATTGGTGATCAAAGTGTTTAGATCACCAAGAGATCTTTCTTGTACTTTGAGGAGGCGGACGTGTGTGTCCGCGGTGTTTCGAGTTCGTGTGTGGACTCGGTGTTTAAGGTGCGGCCTCAGCGAGCTTGTGGGGCTTGCGGTGTGTACGGACTAGGGAGTCCGAGGGATTGTAGGTGTTGCGGCACCGAGGAGTGATCCATTGGGATCAAGCATAGTGGAAATCCTTCGTGTGTCGAAGGCGGGGATGTAGAGCAAGTGTGCTCGAACCTCGAAACAAATCCCTTATGTTTGCGATTGCTCACTCTCTCTCTCTATCTCCTTGTTTATATCTTGCATACTTATCTTGTCTTTATCTTTATATGCATGATATACATTTGTGCTTAATTGATATATATGCTTTGGTTTTTTTTTTGCTAACACTTGTATTTAACCAAGAGAGCCAAAGCGGCACCTCAACCCTTATCTAGGGGAATCTTGAGGAGTTAGTCCAGAGCCCTTCACGGGGAATTCGGCTACACTCTTGTGTTATACGTGGTATTTAGTGTAATAGTTTAGTTTAGGTCATAATAGTTTTTAATTCCGCATTTAGTGACCATTAGATTAGCCATCACCTATTCACCCCCCTCTAGGTGATTTACAATTGCTTCTGGTATCATTATTATTTCGGTTGGTAAGGAGTTGAGCTAGCATCTGTTGGATATTATCCAAGGCTTCATGCTGCGCCTTGGAAGTCTGCTCTTGAGCTTCCATCCGTCGGCAGAGGTCATCATTGCCGTTATCGGCCATATGCACCGATACTCTGCCCGTTTGTACTGAGCTGACCATTGCTGAAGAGGCGTACCCACTAGCTTCTTCTTCATCGTCAGACCATTGGAATAAACTTTTCAACATTTCAGGTGATATCACCCCAGTTGAAGAGGACGGCTGCTCATACTTTAGGGTATTGCTACCATAGATCTTATGCCTCAGAATGCACCTTCCTCTCCTACTAGGATTTGGCCTAAATCAGAGCTATAGTCTGAGTCTTGAGAACTAAACGAAGGGGAATTAGCATTCCATCACCCTCGTCTTCTCCTGAGCGGTTCACATCCCCTTCCAATCATGTTGACAGATGCAGAAGGTAGATCTGGTAGGTTTCATGATCTATTCTTTTTGTGATGCTTGACAGGGGCACGAATTGATAGTCGGTCGAAAATCGACTGTCGAACTAGAAGAGTGGTGGGTACTGGTCCTAGTCGATAATGGACTGAATGGACCGTCACCAACTGACATCCTACTTGTTCATAGCAAAAGGGAGAGGTATGGAGTAGTTCTAACTTATGTTGTGTTAGTTAGGAACTCTCGTAGATTGATGACAACCAAGCTTACACAATCTTGCTTGGATACTTGAAGAGATTGTTCAGGCTGGAGACCTCTAGCCTCTAAGCTTCTATTTTAGATGTTCTGAAAATCACCTTATCAGTCATATTAACTTCACTTAGCGAAGTTAGATGTGTAACTCTGGCGTGAAGCGCGAGCTTAGCACTGGAAGATTTTGGGAGCGAAGTCGTGGTGACTTCGCTTTTAGCATGTGTGGTGCTTTGCTCTTTGTCTTGCCGCGAAGGTAGGTAGCACTATAGAGTGTTTCAGTTCCAGCCTCGCGGCTAAGAACTCTGTTAGTACCCTTAGGTACTGGCGCTATGTTAGCGGCGCCATCAGTAACTTCGCTCGTAGGGGTGAGGTTGGCACTAGGGGTCACTGCTCCGAGTTGGGTGAAGATAGTGATATAGGCTTAGCCTCACGGCTAGCAGCGGCAATGCCTTTGAGATTTAAGGGCATCTTGCCCTTGTCTTCGCGTGAAACGCGAAGCCGTACTGGAACTTCGCCTGAAGCTTCGCGCGGAGATTTCTGCTTCGCCCTCCACACCTACTTGGAAAGCGAAGTTTTAGGTTCACAAGGAACCTGTTTAGCCTCGCGTGAGGCACTTTTAGCCTCGATTGAGAGGAGCTGGAGCGAGATTTGTCCATTTGCTTGCATGGTTACAGCTGATTTTTGCTCTATAGCCACTGGAGCTTTGGCTACAGAGACCTTCATGTGCTTCTGTGCGTGGAGCAATGGGCTACCCCTAGAGAGTAGTTTTTCAAATTTTTCTTGATCAAAGTGAATGGCCAAGTTTTCGGCAACGACGGGCTCAGCATTCTGATCGTTGCATTGCGACATCATCTCCTTGTTGCGAAAGAAGACTGATTTTCCAACGGAATCGCCATCTTGTTTTCCATTGAAATTGATAAAGGAAAACTTACAAAAAGAAGTGTTGAAAAGCAAAATTATAAGTAATTGAAAAAAAATTACAGGTAGATCTCCTCTGAGATTTCTAGGGAAGTATGCTGGTAGGAATCTGATCAGCGCGCGATCACTTTATCCCTTTGATGATGCAATAGATCAGACAGTCACACTGCCTCCTAAGAAGATTTCCTTCTCGCTTGGTTCTGAAAATTAAGTATTTAGAAGCAGGAGAACAAGAGAACACTCTCTTTAAGGATCTCTTCTTGAATTTTTAGCCAATCTCCTCTCTCTAGCCAACTCTTCATTGTCCCTTGGCTCAGCAAGGGGCTATTTATAGCCAAAACGGGCTGTAAGCGCCCCCTTGAATTCAGCAAGACTGAATTAGTCTTTAGCTTCGTGCAAGGCTACAAATGACCTTGCGGCGAAGCTATTTGCGAGCTTCTGCGAAGCTAGTGAGTTCGTGTGAACTCCTCCTCGCGGTCGTGGCTTAATTGTCTCCATTTAATGAGGGACGAAATGGGCGGCACCCGCCCACTTAAAGTGGCGTTAATCCCACTAAATTAGTAGGGTTCACCCATTAATTTCTCGTGAGAAATGGTCAATTGATGACCTAGTAAAGCTCGTTGCGGAGCTAAATGAGAAGCTTTCTTTTTATGGCGAAGTTACCTTTGTAGCCTCATGCGAAACTAAGACTTAGCTCATAACTTCAGGCGAAGTTATCTTCAAAGCCTCGTGCGAAGCTAAGATTCAGCCCATAGCGGAGCTAAGCCATTTCTTCCTTCTAGCGAAGCAGGGATAAAGCTTGTAGTGCAAAGCTATTGGATCAGCTTCTGGCGGGGCTAAATGTGAAGCTTCGCGCGAAGTAAATTGGAAGTTTCGCGCGAAGCTTACGGCTTCAGCCTTTTAGCGATCCTCGATTAAACCTGTCTTCATAGACTTGCTTTGGCTTCTCTTCAAAGGAAATTTTGGCCTATTGTCTACTTTACTAGATCAATAGAGCCTAAGTCGCTACCTTGTCCCTGGTCCTCAGCTTGTCTGCGACTTATTTTTTGTAAATGTCGATAAGTTAGACATCGTTCAGACTGGTTGAAGAGAAATTTGATAATTTTGTCTTTTTAGAGTTTCAACAATGACATGGACACGAATACAACATGGATATATATATATATATATATATATATATATATATATATATATATATATATATATATATATATATATATATATATATATGTAGTAAGGACACAAACACGGGACACAGACATGACACAGACACGGACACAGTCACGACACAAACATGACACCGATCACACGACACGGATATGTTGCATGGACATATGACACCCACACGGACACGAATATCTATATGAAGTAAAGACACGATCACAGGACACGGATACGACACGGACACAGACATGATCACGGAGCACAAACACAGACACAGACCAAGAAACTTTAGTTTCCCGTTCAACAAACATCGAACATTACCTGTCTTATAACTACTTTCTGATACAAACAACTGATGAATATTGAACATGTGGTCTTCATAGACTTTTTGTTCATGCCAATAATTAATTTGTGTCTTTTGTGGTTATTGCAAGTAATGTACGGTGGTTGTTGGATTGTCCGTTTGGACAAATTTGGGATTGCATTATAAAGTTGGACATTGTGTACGTGTTGTGTGTATTTTGACTAATATTTTGGCAATACCTTCCTTTGTTCTCTGGGCCACAACTACCCTACGTGGACTTGGAGAACACGGGGGAGGTGTTGCCAAAATTTAGTATAAATACAAATAACAAGTATATATCTCCAACTATACAATGTAATTCTAAAAGGGATAAGACCCATCACCCTAAATCCTAAACATTATTTCTGAACGCGGACACGGACAAGGACGCGGACACGACCAAATGAATCCTAGATTCTCATTTAACAAACAACGTACAATACCCGCGTCCAAACTAACTCTAATCACAATATATAACTAATTAACATATTTGTAGTTTGTTGTGTAGCAGTGTCTATCCTCCAGTAAACAATGAAGTGGGATAGGAGTTGGGTACACTTAGAGAAAACAAATGTGAACTACAGAAATGGATGTGAAGAGTTTGTAGACTTGGCTTTTCACCATTCGGTCATTAATAATAAAATAAGTTATTCCTGTAGGGATTGTAAAAACAAAAAAAATGCTTGAGAAGGACAACATGACGTTCCATTTACTAATTAAGGGGTGGTATCAAGATTACGCTCGTCTTGTGCGGTGGCATTTGCATAATGAACCAAGACAACATCCCCCACCAAATAGAAATGACAGTGATGACTAGGGTCTGGTGATAATGTCTACTATGGTGGTATCGACTATCATGGATTTCTAAGTTCACATTTACATAATCTAGTCGATGAGGGCTCCAGTGATCCGATCGACAGTGGTCCAAATGATGCTTCTCCTTCAGAGACTGATGATTTTCGTGAGAAGGTTAAAAAATAGCATGCTCCACTATACTCAGGCAGTAAGAACTATTCCAGGTTGTCATTCATAATAGAGTTCTACCTCATCAATCAAGAGGGAAGATGAGCGACGTCACATTTGGAGAGACGGTACATCTATTGAAGAATGCATTTCCTGACATAAACATACCAGACTCATTTTACGAGACTAAGAAACTTATTAGAGCATTGGGTTGTGATTACAAGAAGATTGATGCATGCCAAAATGATTACATGTTGTTCTGGAAGCAAGACTAAAACTTGGATGCTTGAAAGGTTTGCAACGAGCCCCGATAGAAATCGAGTAAGGCTTCTTCATTGAAAAAAAGAAAAAAGTATCTAAAAAAGTTCTGAGGCATTTTCTACTGATTCCAAGGCTCCAAAGGCTCTATGCGGTGGAGAGCACCGCAAAGGACATGAGGTAGCATGCAGAGAAGCGTTGTGACGATGAGATCTTAAGGCACCCTGCAAATTCAGATGCATGGAAAGAATTCGATAAGAAGCATGTGGAGTACTCGTTGGAGCCGCGTAATGTCAAGCTAGGGTTGGCAACCGACAGGTTCAATCGATTTAGAAACATGAATATCAATTACAGTACATGACCTGTCATTTTAATGATTTACAACCTACCTTCGGGATTGTGCATGCAGCGGTCTTATATGATGATATCACTTCTTATTGAAGGTCCTGCAGGTCCAAAACATAACATTGACGTCTACTTGTAGACATTAATAGATGAGTTGAATATATTATGGGGTCAAGGGATATCAACTTGGGACGGGTCCATGAAACAATACTTTGGATGCGAGAAAACCTTATGTGGACGATCAATGACTTCCCTGCTTATTCTATCATGTCCGGTTTGAGCACATCAGGCTATCTTTCTTGTCCTAGTTGTGCAAAGAACAACGTATCGGAAGGGCTGTACAAATCAAAAAAAATTATTATATGGGGCATGAACAAATTTTTTAGATCCTAAGATTAAGGGGTGGCGGCTAAAAGAATGTAACTAAGGAGTTTTTGTACATCGAATAGTACATGAAGTAGATTGAAAAGCTCAAGATGATCCCAATACAACATGGAACAAAATTGCTAGTTGCATTAAAAGAATAGCTAAAGATGTACTTGGTGAGTCATGGGGTGGTGCTCCACCATGTAATGATACATCATGGTGGAATGAAGAGGTAAAAACTACCATTAAGATCAAACAAAACTCTTACAGAGATTTGAAGAAAAAATTATAAAAGAGTAAGTTTTGAGAGGTATAAGCTAGCCAAGAAAGAGGCTAAGAAAACTGTTCAGAATGCAAGAGCTAAAGTGTACAAAGAAGTGTATAAGAAGTTGGACACCAAAGAGGTTGAAAAGGATATATACAGAATTGCTCGAAAAAGGGAGAGAGAGACTAGAGACTTATGTACTGTGAGGTCTGTCAAAGATGAAGATCAGAAGATTTTAGTTCGAGATGAAAAAATCAAAGAAAGGAGAGAGTATTTTGACAATTATTCAATGGCAGTTCTACTCAAGATTTGGATGATCTTACCATTCAGTGTCAAGATATGAACCGTAATTATATGCGCAGAGTTAGTGAATCTGAAGTTAAAGAGGCCTTGAAGAGGATGAAGTCAAGGAAAGCTTTGGCCCAGATAGAATTCCTATTGAGGTATGGAGATGCTTAGGAGAGGTGGGGATAAGATGGCTGACAAACCTCTTTAACAAGATCTGACTTATAAAAAGATGCCAAATGAGTGAAGGAAGAGTACCCTAGTACCGCTCTATAAGAATAACGGTGATATCCAGAGTTGTTCAAACTATCATAGAATAAAACTTATGTGTCACACCATGAAACTTTGAGAAAGCGTAATTAAACACAGGTTAAGGCAGAATGTTAAAATATCAGAGAACAGTTTGGGTTCATGCTGGGGCGATAGACGACAGAGGCTATTCATTTGCTTCGTTAACTTATAAAGCGATTTAGAGAGAGAAAGAGAAATTTGCATATGGTCTTTATTGATTTAGAAAAAGCTTATGATAAGGTGCCAAGAGAGGTATTATGGTGGACATTGATGAAAAAGGAGTCCGCATCAAATATATTGACATAATTAGGGACATGTACGATGGAATAGTGGCAAATGTTAGAACTTATGGAGGCATAACAAGTGATTTTCTATCACAGCTAGATTGCATCAAGGATCTGTATTGAGTCTATTCTTATTTGTCATAGTGATGGATGAGCTTATTAGAGCTATTCAGAATGAGATACCGTGGTGTATGCTATTTGTTGATGATATTGCCCTAGTCGATGAAATGAGAGCTGGGATAAATGCAAAATTAGAGTTAGGCAAAATCTAGAATCTCGAGGTTTTAGGCAAACTCTAGAATCTCGAGGTTTTAGATTAAGTAGGACCAAAATAGAGTATATAGAGTATAAATTCAGTAAACAGAAAATCTGAGATTATAGTATTGTGACACTAAATGGTCAAGAAATACCGATGAGCAGTCATTTGAAGTACTTGGGTTCTATTATCCAAAAAGATGGGGAGATCAATAGTGATGTCAACCATAGGTTCCAAGCCGGATTGTAATACCCCGTTCCCGGAATACGTACTTAATTGCGTATTCAGTTTTTCGAACGTATTTTTCGATTTACTTTCCGTATTCGACCAATTTTAATTTCAAATATCATTTTCCAATATATTAGATTTTACATGAATTTCTGGAATTTTCTGAAATTAAAAGGAATTTCTTCATAACGGGTGTCGGCCAGTGTCGCTGACCGCTTCCCGGATTTTTAATTCACAAACCACTTGGAATTTCCAGAAGAGTCTTTAGACTTTTCTTCTTAGAATCACATTTCTTATTTAAATACTTTTTCTGAAGATTTTACGAATTTATGGATTTTCCGCCGGAGTCGGTATTTTATTGGTTCCGGGATTTTTAACTTTAAAACTATACCGTATTTCTTAAAACGGATTTCACTATGATATTTAGTATAATATTATTGATTTTTGGTATCAATTACGAGTCGTTCCGAGATACTTGAATTTCGGACGATTTCGGTATTTTCTGAAATGTTTTCCCGCATGCTCGACTTTAACTCGGGAACTGTGTTTCCGATATTTTCATTTTGGAGACCAAGAAAATATCTTCTCATTTCAAATCTTTTCTTTTTCTCTTTTCCTTTATTCTTTCCTTCTTCTCCAAGCCAAAGGATTTCCAATTTCTAAAAATTCCAACAATTCATATTTTCCAAAATATCTTTCCTCCAAAATATCCCCATTAATGCACCCCTCTCTCTCTTCCCCATGGCCGGCCAAGTGGCCAAGGAGAGACACCCATCCCATCTCCTATTTTGCAATTAAACCCTCCCTTCTACATAATTACATCTCCTTTATAAAATCAAAACCTATATAAATCCCTTCCTTTACATTTCTTTCTCTTTTTCACTTCACCAAAGAAAACCTTCACCATTCCCTCCTCTATCTCAACATCAATCACCTAGGTCTTCATCTTCACTTCAACCTCAACTACTTTGGATGGGGATCATCTCTCTTCGTCGATTACATCTCCGTTGATCAATTCGTCGACCACAACCATTCCGAGTTCGTAAAGCTTCGCATAACCGATCTACGTGAGTATTTTTACTCACCAAGACTAGATCATTTCTTTGTGTACATGTGAAGATCATTCATATACACTTGTGTCATAAAAATCCCATTTTTAGGCCAACAAACAACCATCAGAAATTCTGTTCTGTTTTCTGTTTTCTCCAGGATTAGTCGACTTGACCTAGAGACTAGTCGACTAACCCACTTTAGTTGAAACGTAGCTTTTTCTGATTTTCACAGTTTTAGTCGACTAACCCTTTTTTACCAGTCGACTAGACCCCCCTAGTCGACTACATTTTGACCCCTAGTCGACTAATTTTCCTTGAACCAAAATTGCCAACTCTCGGCTCTAGTCGACTTATCCCAAATTATTAGTCGACCAGAGACCTCTAGTCGACTATACATAGTACCCTAGTCGACTAATATGTCCCGGAAATTAATCCCAACTTTTTATATCACAGATTTAGTCGACTTGCGTACCCGTTAGTCGACTTATAGTTCACCAAGTCGACTACCCTTCCAACCCAAGTCGACTACCAAACTCTCTGGAAAACCACTTTAGTCGACTCCTGCGGACTATTAGTCGACTGAAGACCCTTATTAGTCGACTAATCTTTCACCTAGTCGACTAATTCTGACTGGTTAATTTAGTTGCTTTCTTTTCTGATTTTGGATCTTAACCTTTATGCATGTGGTACTTTAGTCTTGTTTATGCTTCATAATTGATACCACATGACTTATTACTTGATGGATCTCACCACTTGATACTTCATGACTTGTTCGTTAACATTATCAACCGTTTGTCAATTCTTTAGACTTGTTAGTTTTATGTTTCCTTTTAACACATGTATATCACCATTTTGTCATGCTATCTCTTTACAACAAGGCATGACACACTTGACATTGTATAATTATCTCGATAATGGGAATGTAGTACCTGATCACTTGCTATGTCTTACATTTCTGATTACATTTATGATTACAGTTCTGACTACATGTATGATTACAGTTATGATCCTACTCATTCCCATAATCAGATAATTATATTAATAAACTATAAAAAGGGACAACTTGTATGGGTATGGGAGGAAGTGATGGATGCCGGAATGATACCTTGCTTATAGTGATGGGATATATATATTGGCGGTAAGTTATATGTCATTACATTTAGGGGGACTTTGGGCCTCCAAAGCTGGTTCCAGGTGTATGGAAACCACTATAAGAGGTGATATCAGTTCTCCATCTACTTCCGGTAACGACCCTCGACTTTCTTATATATGGATGTATGTGTGTGGGATGTACACTCAAACACATACCTAGATATATGAGTTAGACGAGTAATAATGATAATAATAATAAGTAGACGTTGTCTATGGATTTCAGTTGTGTTTCCTGTTATAGTTTCCGTCACGAGCACCTGTTATGATATCCGTCTTAGTTACGGTTATGACTTATGGTACCCGTGTTATGGACCCTTGACAATTACTGTTATGTATTCTTGGCTTGACCATAGTTGATTTGCATCTCTGATTCTATACGCTTGGATATACTGTGGCATGAGTCAAAGGTATATATATGAGGGTTTCCTTGTTTGGATTATTCCTTCGATGTACTAGTCTCATGGGACCGTGACCTAAGCGTATACAATCACTTTTGCTTATAATTAACCTTACTTTCGATTTCCTGTTCCATGTATGCGATACCTGTTCTCATATATTATACTTGTGTTCTAACCCCTATCCTTATCGCTTTGCCACTTGGCTATAGTTGTTTACTATTATATGTCTTGACCCTTTGGATTTGCATATTCAGATTTCGAAGCTTGGATCGTAGTGGAGCCATCCACTGTAGATTGAGCTTCCTCTAGTGAGCAGGCTAGCTCTTCTTCCTTCGTGCCAGGCTCCTCTTTTGACTCACGGGATCTCCATCCTACTCGTGAGCATTTTGTTGTTCATCTTGTATATTTTACTTTTGGACTTGTTATGATAAAAGACACATGTAATGTGTAGATGTTTATCATACTGTGATGACTTTGTATATATACCTTTCATGTTGGCATTTGTATGAATACCACGCCTCGTGTGTACTCTGATTTCTTGTTGTACTTTATGCTTAGCGTATATACGTGGGGGCACTCTCTGACCTACGTATATACGTCGCAGTGACGTCCCCGTATCTTGGAAATCGGGGCGTTACAGGTTGGTATCAGAGCTTAGGCTCTTACCTCTATAGTACAAACAAGTAGCAAATTCCTGTAATTTGCTAATGCCAACAACAATGTACAAAGTTATCTAGTCCTTCTTGATTTATCTAGTTCTTCTTGATTCCCTCCTCCGTGTCCTAAAATCCTTTCATTGTCTCAATCTCCAGTTATCCTTTATCATCTTGGTATGGATAAGCGGTCGGGTCGTTGTGACTCTGGGCAAGTATCAGATGTGGCCCGTGAGGTAGAACGGCTATTGGTGCAGAACAAGTCGATTAAGAAGGCTTTGAAGTCGATGAAGAGGACGGTGCAGTGGATGAATGAAGTGAATGAAGGAAGTACGACCAGGACAATCATTGGCCCAAAGATCAAGCGACCGTTCCAACGTCCTCTACCTGAGAACACATGCAATTTCTGCCATAAACCAGGACATTTTAAGAGGGATTGCTGGATGGCCAAGGGATTGTGTTTAAGGTGTGGGTCAGGGAGGCATATGATAAGGAATTGCCCGCACCGAAAGGTTGGATATGTGGGACCAGCTAGACCAGTTCATCCAGCCCCAGCTCTTCCAGCTCCACCACTAAGGAGGAATCCAGGACCTGCACATCCTGTTGACCGTAGAGCTCCGTTTCCACCCCACCAGTATGGTCATCAGCAGAGAGGAGTGGGAACTAGGGCAGACCATGGTAGAGGTCAAGTTCGCATCATGGAGGCAGAGACATCGGAGGATGCAGCAGAGTGGGTAGACCAGCATCCGGAGCAGGAACCCTAGGATATCATGGTAACCACTACCCTAGATCTTGGAATTAGTTATCTTTATTAATATGTCCCTTATCATTCTATCATTGTCCATCTTAATTCTTCATATGATTCGTCTTATCCTGTTTTTGTTTTTTCGAAGCCTTTGATTTCAACCATATCCCCTTTGTGTTCAATTTGCCCCTTAGCGAAATTGCGAGGACGCAATTTTTGTAAGGTGGGTAGATTGTAATACCCCGTTCCCGGAATACGTACTTAATTGCGTATTCAGTTTTTCGAACGTATTTTTCGATTTACTTTCCGTATTCGACCAATTTTAATTTCAAATATCATTTTCCAATATATTAGATTTTACATGAATTTCTGGAATTTTCTGAAATTAAAAGGAATTTCTTCATAACGGGTGTCGGCCAGTGTCGCTGACCGCTTCCCGGATTTTTAATTCACAAACCACTTGGAATTTCCAGAAGAGTCTTTAGACTTTTCTTCTTAGAATCACATTTCTTATTTAAATACTTTTTCTGAAGATTTTACGAATTTATGGATTTTCCGCCGGAGTCGGTATTTTATTGGTTCCGGGATTTTTAACTTTAAAACTATACCGTATTTCTTAAAACGGATTTCACTATGATATTTAGTATAATATTATTGATTTTTGGTATCAATTACGAGTCGTTCCGAGATACTTGAATTTCGGACGATTTCGGTATTTTCTGAAATGTTTTCCCGCATGCTCGACTTTAACTCGGGAACTGTGTTTCCGATATTTTCATTTTGGAGACCAAGAAAATATCTTCTCATTTCAAATCTTTTCTTTTTCTCTTTTCCTTTATTCTTTCCTTCTTCTCCAAGCCAAAGGATTTCCAATTTCTAAAAATTCCAACAATTCATATTTTCCAAAATATCTTTCCTCCAAAATATCCCCATTAATGCACCCCTCTCTCTCTTCCCCATGGCCGGCCAAGTGGCCAAGGAGAGACACCCATCCCATCTCCTATTTTGCAATTAAACCCCTCCCTTCTACATAATTACATCTCCTTTATAAAATCAAAACCTATATAAATCCCTTCCTTTACATTTCTTTCTCTTTTCACTTCACCAAAGAGAAAACCTTCACCATTCCCTCCTCTATCTCAACATCAATCACCTAGGTCTTCATCTTCACTTCAACCTCAACTACTTTGGATTGGGGATCATCTCTCTTCGTCGATTACATCTCCGTTGATCAATTCGTCGACCACAACCATTCCGAGTTCGTAAAGCTTCGCATAACCGATCTACGTGAGTATTTTTACTCACCAAGACTAGATCATTTCTTTGTGTACATGTGAAGATCATTCATATACACTTGTGTCATAAAAATCCCATTTTTAGGCCAACAAACAACCATCAGAAATTCTGTTCTGTTTTCTGTTTTCTCCAGGATTAGTCGACTTGACCTAGAGACTAGTCGACTAACCCACTTTAGTTGAAACGTAGCTTTTTCTGATTTTCACAGTTTTAGTCGACTAACCCTTTTTTACCAGTCGACTAGACCCCCCTAGTCGACTACATTTTGACCCCTAGTCGACTAATTTTCCTTGAACCAAAAATTGCCAACTCTCGGCTCTAGTCGACTTATCCCAATTATTAGTCGACCAGAGACCTCTAGTCGACTATACATAGTACCCTAGTCGACTAATATGTCCCGAAAATTAATCCCAACTTTTTATATCACAGATTTAGTCGACTTGCGTACCCGTTAGTCGACTTATAGTTCACCAAGTCGACTACCCTTCCAACCCAAGTCGACTACCAAACTCTCTGGAAAACCACTTTAGTCGACTCCTGCGGACTATTAGTCGACTGAAGACCCTTATTAGTCGACTAATCTTTCACCTAGTCGACTAATTCTGACTGGTTAATTTAGTTGCTTTCTTTTCTGATTTTGGATCTTAACCTTTATGCATGTGGTACTTTAGTCTTGTTTATGCTTCATAATTGATACCACATGACTTATTACTTGATGGATCTCACCACTTGATACTTCATGACTTGTTCGTTAACATTATCAACCGTTTGTCAATTCTTTAGACTTGTTAGTTTTATGTTTCCTTTTAACACATGTATATCACCATTTTGTCATGCTATCTCTTTACAACAAGGCATGACACACTTGACATTGTATAATTATCTCGATAATGGGAATGTAGTACCTGATCACTTGCTATGTCTTACATTTCTGATTACATTTATGATTACAGTTCTGACTACATGTATGATTACAGTTATGATCCTACTCATTCCCATAATCAGATAATTATATTAATAAACTATAAAAAGGGACAACTTGTATGGGTATGGGAGGAAGTGATGGATGCCGGAATGATACCTTGCTTATAGTGATGGGATATATATATTGGCGGTAAGTTATATGTCATTACATTTAGGGGGACTTTGGGCCTCCAAAGCTGGTTCCAGGTGTATGGAAACCACTATAAGAGGTGATATCAGTTCTCCATCTACTTCCGGTAACGACCCTCGACTTTCTTATATATGGATGTATGTGTGTGGGATGTACACTCAAACACATACCTAGATATATGAGTTAGACGAGTAATAATGATAATAATAATAAGTAGACGTTGTCTATGGATTTCAGTTGTGTTTCCTGTTATAGTTTCCGTCACGAGCACCTGTTATGATATCCGTCTTAGTTACGGTTATGACTTATGGTACCCGTGTTATGGACCCTTGACAATTACTGTTATGTATTCTTGGCTTGACCATAGTTGATTTGCATCTCTGATTCTATACGCTTGGATATACTGTGGCATGAGTCAAAGGTATATATATGAGGGTTTCCTTGTTTGGATTATTCCTTCGATGTACTAGTCTCATGGGACCGTGACCTAAGCGTATACAATCACTTTTGCTTATAATTAACCTTACTTTCGATTTCCTGTTCCATGTATGCGATACCTGTTCTCATATATTATACTTGTGTTCTAACCCCTATCCTTATCGCTTTGCCACTTGGCTATAGTTGTTTACTATTATATGTCTTGACCCTTTGGATTTGCATATTCAGATTTCGAAGCTTGGATCGTAGTGGAGCCATCCACTGTAGATTGAGCTTCCTCTAGTGAGCAGGCTAGCTCTTCTTCCTTCGTGCCAGGCTCCTCTTTTGACTCACGGGATCTCCATCCTACTCGTGAGCATTTTGTTGTTCATCTTGTATATTTTACTTTTGGACTTGTTATGATAAAAGACACATGTAATGTGTAGATGTTTATCATACTGTGATGACTTTGTATATATACCTTTCATGTTGGCATTTGTATGAATACCACGCCTCGTGTGTACTCTGATTTCTTGTTGTACTTTATGCTTAGCGTATATACGTGGGGGCACTCTCTGACCTACGTATATACGTCGCAGTGACGTCCCCGTATCTTGGAAATCGGGGCGTTACACGGATGGTTGAAATGGAGAAGCGCAACAGGATTTTTATGTGATCGTAATATTCCGTTATGGTTGAAGGAAAAGTTTTATCGGACTGCTATTAGGCCAGCTTTATTATATGGCAAAGAATATTGGCTATAAAGAGATATCATGCCCAGCAGATTAGTGTAGCAGAGATGCACATGCTTCGTTGGATTTGTGGTAACACGAGGAGAGATAAGGTGAGAAATGAGGATATTCGTACTAAGATAGGCGTAGCCTCTATAGAAAAGAAGATGAGAGAAAATCGCCTATGATGGTTTGATCATGTGCGACGTAGACCTACAGTACGCCAGCCTGGCAAGTAAAGCGTATCAAATTAGGGCAAGTGAAAAGAGCGCAGGGGAGACTGAAGAAAAGATGAATAGAGGTAATACGACAAGATATAGAGGCTAAAGGTCTTAGTGAAGGCATATTACTCGATAGGAATGAGTGGAGAAGGCTGATCCATGTGCCTGATCTGACGTAATTCTCTTTTGGTTCATGGAGCCTACCCCAGATACTTGGGACAAATGGCTTAGTTGTTGTTGTATATGGCATGAACGTTGTAGAGAGGATCCTCCGCCACCCCCGCCTACAGAACAGAATGTCTTGTCAAGCGTAGGTAATCTCAATGTCATATTTGGGCTGAATTATAAGAACCTGATAGACACACAGTGAAGGAAAAAAGTATCTTTTTTGAATTGTCATATTGTAAAGATAATTTAATTCGCCGTAATTTAAATTTAATGCACATCGATGAGCAAGAAGTTTATGACAATGCAAAGGACATTAAAAAAAATAAAGCGCCCTCCAAAAGTATCAAATGCATCAACATCTAGAGGTCCGCGATATCCCTTATGTGTTCTGAAATTGCATAAGTATCATCAGATATCCTCTGTCTAAAGGAAGGCGATGTGCGTTGTTCTAGGTGGTGTGAAGGTTTTGAATGGTTATTCTTCTAATTTTGCATATTATTTTAATTCAGATAAGATTGTGGGACTAAAGAGCCATGACTATTACATACAAATGCAACAGTTACTTCCAGTAGCAATTCACAATGTGGAGTTGTCAAAGCAAATGGTTGATGCAATAATAGAGTTGTGTGATTTTTTTCGATGATTGTGCTCCAAAGACAACAAGATGGAAGATTTTGAGAAGTTGCAGACTGACATTGGTCCAATTCTATACAAGCTTGAGGAGAAGTTTCCACCTACGTTCTTCGTGGTGATGATTCACTTGACAGTTAATTTAGCTCAAGAGGCGAGGGTTGGTGGTTGTGTACACTATCGATATATGTATCCTGTCAAAAGGTGTGTGTATATATCTTATGTACGAAATATGCATTAATTATTATTGTAATTAATTTAAATCTTATATAATTAACATGCCATGAATTTTCTGTTAACCTTAGGTACTTGAGTTATTTAAAATTCTATGTACGAAACAAGCGGCGGCCAGAGGGTTCAATAGCTGAATGTTACATCACAGAAGAATGCCTAAGTTACTGCTCGCGGTATATGGAGAGTAATGCAGAACCCAAGAACAACCATGATGCCGAGAGAAAAAAATCCCCCAACTTTCTATTTTTTCGGTTCCTGATGAATATAATGTCTGCCTACTTCAGTACAGGACACTCATGCATGCTGTGCATGCTGAAATGCACAGCGCCCATAATCAGTGCTTGTTTAACTATGATGAAGTTACCCTTTACATTGAGTACGTTACACTATGCAAATTTTAAAATATCGTAAATGTAAAAAATTATGAATTGTCTCAACATATCATGTATATCTTATAGATAACATCGAAAAATCATTAAGGATAGATTCTCAACGAGATCTAATTATAAATGGCTTGTTCAAAATGCACAGGATAAGAAATTTTGAAGATAGTTCCGAGGACGTGTAAGTGTTATCAACAATATATTTTCACATAGATTTATTCTGATAATTTTGTGAAATAATCTTATTTAATTAAATAGGCCGTACGAGAGACAAGAATGGAAGCAGATCTTTTAACTCTGTTTCGGTCTCCTGAATTTAAAGTCAAGACATACAAAAACTTGATATACAAGATTTCAAATTTTGCGCAAAGTCATCCGAAGAGTCTAACTGTACTCAGAATAGCGGAGTTGTTGTCATGGTGACGACGACAAGCTACGCAAGTGTGCATGATAACAACCCAAGAGAAGGAGTTATTACTTATTACAGGGTGATCAAAAATATCATTGAACTATCGTTCAATGAGGGGTGCAGAAAGATCATTTTGTTTGAGTATGACTTGGCTGATAACAACAAGAACAAAACAGATAAAAATGGCTTCACACTTGTTCACTTTGCAAGGCCAAATAAAAAAACTTATCCCTTTATTCTACCTTCTCTAGTATTGCAAGCATTCTTCGTGTCGGATCCATTGGATAAGCCTTGGGTGGTGCCTATTGTCACAAAATCAAGAGATACATTCGATTTAAGTACCGAAGGTGAATACGAAGATAATGCCCATCCGAAGCAATCCTAATGTGGCGTCTAGCTCTACTGATCGTGTTGACCCTATGGAAGAGTAACAAATTCACAACGTATTATGATTAATGTATGACTGTTCTTACTTTATGTCTAGAGATGATCTAATTGCATATATGTACTTTATTTCTATAGATGAGCTAGTTGCATGTGTTGTGTACTTCATTTTCTGTGTTGACTTACATATATCTATTATACTACTGCGCACCTAACTTTATATCTGAGTTTATAATTGTAAAACACAGGTTTTCTAATGACAGCATCATCCTCCAGCCACTCTAGGAGGAAAACCAAGCCAGTTGCCCGATCCAGATTGACAGAGATGGTTGCCCGTTTGGCCTTCACTATGAGGCACTCTCAAATCACTTTAGCTGTCATGTCTGCCACTACGACGAGTTCTCTCCGGCCCTGACTTGGCTTAACCATAAGAACTCAGGGAGAGTTGAAGTATTGTATCATGAGTTAGTTGTAAATTGAGTTATGCCTTATTGAGATTTTATATTTATATTTATGCTTTATAGATTCTAATCTAACTGACATTGTGTTAAATGCAGGGTGATTTTTCACTGCCAGCTTGGAATGACACGGGAGATATTCCAAGAAAGTTCCACAAGTGGTTCAACGACAATACCAGAAAGAAGTGGAACAATAACAAAAATCGTTCCCTTCGTCGTACTTTTGATCACTGCCAGGGGTCCATAGGTAATACTACTGCATTGCAGCCAGACAGAGTCGACAGTGAGACATGAATGAACCTCTTGTCGACATATGAAAAGAACAGCCGGGACGACATGAGCAGATTGGTAAAATTAAAAGTTTTGAATTCTTTATATATTATTATCCGTTTGGTTCATTGACTCGTTTTTTTTTAAAATTTGTAGTCGAAGAGGGAAAAATGTAAGGCCTCTCGCGCTGCAAATAACGTACCCCATAGGATAGGTGGAGACGCTCTTTCTGTGTGGAAGAGCAAATTTGTAAGTATAAATTTATATTCATTTGATTTTATAGCATATTTGCATTTTACCTTCCATTTATTTTATAAATTTCTTGCATTTAATAGAGAGGCCCGCGAAAGGGAGCCGAATGCAAAAGAGATTTACAACAAGGAATTTCTAAAGATGGATGCACTCGATGCTCCTAAGGGTGAGCTTTCTCTGCGCCGCACCGGGGGAAAGCCAGTCTCCGCCGACGCCATGTCTATTAGTGTAAGTATTTAAAGATTAGTTTATATATCCTTATATTTTTTGAAAATAATAGATATCTAATTTGACTTATAATATATTTGTTAATTTTTAGCTCCAGCTCGAGAAGAATTATGACGCGGCGATAGTGAATGGCAGCGACGAGAGCACCGCTAGTACACGAGCGCTAACAGAGACATTTGGACGTGTCACCAGGCTCGGACTGCACGTGGATATTCTCAGAGTCACCAGGCCCACTAGGAGGGATCCTTAAGCCATCCAGCTTGAGCAGCAAGTAGAGGCCATGAGGCAGGAGTCTGAGGCCATGAGGCAGCAGTTGGAGGCCGACTGACAGAGGATTGTCAGTCTTGAGGCTGCTCAGAGAGAGATGCAGCTGTTCATGACCCAGTTTGCGGCGAGTCAATAAAGCGGCAGGCAACCTAGCGGGGGCGACAACACTGATGACAGACAGAATGACGAGTCTTAAGAGATATTCCTTGTATTGGGTTGACTTTTGTAAAAATACTTTGATATGTGCACTTTGCATTTATGCTTTATATTTTATACTGTTTGGCGAATTTTTAAGTTGTGATATACTTTGATATATGTGATATATGCACTTTGATATGACATACTTTGATATATGTGTGTGTGTGTGTGTGATACGATGCGATATATGTGATACAATATATTGTGTATTAGTTTGAAATTGTTATTGGTTCATATTTGCAGATTTGTATTGTAGATTTTAAATTGGTGTTGCAGTTCTTAAAAAATTAATACAAGTTGCTTCAAAAAAGAAATTCAACGCAATTACAGGTCAAAAATTGCGTCGAATTGATAATTCGACGCAATTATAGGTCAATACTTGTGTCAAAAATGATATTTGACATAATTTGTTAAAATTGATGGCATTTTTATACCAAATATTTTCACATTTTATGCAGATAAGGAAGCTGACAAATCGCGTCGAAAATTTTGGTTTTTCGACGCAAAATTTAACCTATAATTGCGTCCGATTATTTGTTTATGACGTAATTTGTTATAACTGGTCATATTTTTGTACCAAAAATTTTCAGATTGTGAGCAGTTGTTGAAACTGAATTTTTGTGTTGAAAAATATATTCGACGCAATAATTATTTTTTTTAAATTAAAATGAAAATCGCATCCAATATTCGACGCAATATTTAAAATATTAGAAATAATTAAAAAATAATTACGTTGAAAATTTGACGCAAAATTATTATTAAGTCGAATATTCGACGTAAACGTTGCGTCGAGGTCTTCTGCGTCGGATATTTTCGATGCAACTTTTCAACGCAAGCTGTAAATTTTCTACACAAAATGTCAATATTTGATGCAAATTTTCGACGCAATTTGACAGGCTTTCTAGTAGTGATTTTTCCCATCTTTCTCAGAGATTTTTCAACAAGTTTTTAGGCTTAACTTTCATATCAAAAGAAGAGTTTTTCAAGAGTGTTTGTCTTAACTTTTCAAAAGAGATTTCTTGAGTTTTTCACCTCCATATCTATCTAGTTTTCTCACAGAAGCTTGAGCTTTTACTTTGCTATATCCATCCTCTAGGGATCACTTGTTGTGAGGAGTGTTTGTTGGTGATCAAAGTGAAGAGATCACCAAGTGTTCCACCTTGTACTTTGAGGAGTTGTAGAGGTTGCGGCCTCGGCGAGCTTGCGGGTTCACGCGTGTTGTTCTTGCGGGAATAAGTAAAGGACTTGCGGGTCCAAGAGTTCTTGAAGGAGCTCGTTGTAGGTGTTGCGGCAATGAGTGATCTTGCGAGATCGTTATAGTGAAAATCCTTCATAGTGGTGAAGGCGGGGACGTAGAGTAAGTGGCTTAAATCTCGAAACAATTCTCCCTTGTTTGCGATTGCTTATCTCTCTCTCTCACTTATGTTATATCTTGCATGCTTGTATTGTTAACATTCTTATATGCTTGATATACTTGTGCTTGATAGATATCTTTGCTTGGGATTGTTTACTCACACTAGTATTTAACCAAGAGAGTCATAGTGGCACCTCAACTCTTAATCTAAAGGAATCTTAAGGAGAAAATCCAGAGCCCTTCACCGAAAATTCAGCTTCACTCTTTGGTTATACATAGTGTGTTAGTTTGGCTTGCAAAATAGTTTTAGTTCCACATTAGTTTTGCATTAAATTAGCAAGATACCTATTCACCCCCTCTAGGTGACCTACAGGGCGCAGGGAGGGAAATTGGTGGTCAGGTTAATGACTGTAAATGAGTTTAGGAGAAGGGGAAGGAAAAAGGGGTTGAGTTTTAGCTTGACGGAGGGGAGGGCGGCGATGGGGACGAGGACGAGGCGGACAATAACATCTTCAACGAGGAGGAGAGGAGGTCGAGCTTGAGGGCGAGGTCGAGACGACGGGGGGAGGAGGTTAGGGGAGGGGGATCGGGGAAGGAGGAAGGGATAGGGCCGGAGGTTGAGCTTGGTGAGGTAAGGGAGGAAAGAGAAGGAAGGGGAGATGGGGCCAGAGGTGTGGAGATGTGGAAGGTGGAGCTCGATGACGTAGCAGCGGCGGGCGGCGGCGAAGCTGGAGGTGATGTCGTGCCAAAGAGGAAAAGAGATGAGGGTAATTTAGTCCTATAAATCTAAAAAGAGAATATTTCAAGAATCTGTTTACATATAGACTGTACAACTAATGGAGGAGGGTTTTCTTGTCCCAACTTAAAATTTTTGGGGGGTCGATACGAAATATGAAGATTTCCGGGTGAATGCAAAATTAAGAAAGATTTCAGGTGTGGATATAGAAAACCCTTAAGAAAATAAATTGATATTATAATGATGATTCTTAAAGAGATCTAGTTAGTTTTTATGTTATTAATGTAACACGTCGTTCCCGAAATACGTACTTAGATATATGTTCTGATTTTTTTATTGTATTTTTCAATTTAGTTTTTGTATTTGTTTTTATTTTATAATTATTTATGTTATTGTTGTGCATTGGATCCGGATTTGTGGACTCGGAGTTAGCTCTAGTTTGAACCGAGGATCTGATCCTAGTGTATCGCTCGATTTGGTCTTTTTGCTAGTCAGATTTGACTGGTTTCAGTTTCAAATATTATTTTTCAATATTTTAGATTTTTCATGATTTTCTGAAATTTTTCTTAATTAAATTACAAAATCTTCAAAATCGGTGTCGCCTAGTATCGTTGGTCAATTCTAAAATTTTTAATTTATAAATGAAGTTGAATTTCTGAAATCTACTTTCACATTATTTCTTAGAATCACACTTTTACTTTAGTGCATTTTTGGAGATTTTTTCTAAATTTATCAAAGTTCAACCGGTTTTGGTGTCAACCAGTATTGCAGGAAGATTTCGAGATTTTTAATTTGAAAATGAGATTGAATTTCTTAAACTCAATTTCATCATATATCTTAAAATAATAACTATCTTTGAGAATTTTTGAAAAGCTTTTCAAGTTACTCCATTTTTCTGGCTTTTTCGATATTTTCGGTGTTTTGCCAAATTCGGGATATCTATCCAGATATTTTCTTTTCTTTCTTCTTTCTTTTCTCTTTTATTCTCCTCCACATCTTTTTTCCTTTTTTCTTTTTTTCTTTTTTTTCCTTTTTCTCCTCCAACAACACCCCAAAATATCTTCCTTCCTTTTCCTTTATATTTTACTTCTTCTTTCTTCTTTCTTTCTTTTTCTTTCTTTCTTTTCTTCCTTCTTCTCTGGCCAGCGACCCACGCAGCAGCCCTCTCCTCCTCCTCCTTCTCTCCCTTAATATACTCTCTCCTTCTCTCTCAATCTCTCTTTCTCATTCTCATTCTCTAATTTCACACTCTCACTCTATCTCTTTCTTCTCTCTTCTCTCCTCCATCGACCATGGTCGGCCTCCTCCAACGCTAGCGCCTCCTCCGGCGAGCCCCCTGACGCTGGCGACCCTAGGCTGTGGCGGCGGCGGCTTCCCCTCTCTCCCAAGCCCTCTTCCATTTTTAATTACTCTAGCACCAAGATCCACATCTCCACCTTCTTCTTCCTCATCTCCATCATCACCACATCCCCCTAACATCACCACCTCCAGTGATCCGCTCTGGCCGACGGCCTTGCTCCGGCGCCCCCCAAAGACTCTCCCCTCTCCTCCAATTTCTCTCAATCTCTTCCTCCTCTCTCAATTTCCTCTTACCATCATAATCTCCTTCTAAATTCAACTCCACCTCTCAATCCAACCACCCACCACTCAAATTTCACCTTCATACAACATCACTACCACCATCACAACCTCCTCCTTCCTTCTCTCCCTTCAATTTCATCATCACCACCCACTTCCCTCTCCACCACCACCAAATCACCATAACCATCATCACCAATTCCTCCCCCCCACTACCTCCTCCATTTGGCCGAACCCACCAGCAGGCCCAAGTCCGGCCTCCTCCCTTGGCCGGCGGCTGGCCTGCGCGCCGCTGGGCTAGCGGCGCCGATCCTAGCCGTGAGCCCGGGTCACGGCTGAGTTGTTGTGACCTGTCCCCCCTCTCTCTTTGACTCTCTTTCCCCCCTGCAATTCACTCTCTCTAATTCTCTCTCTTGGTTTGTATCTCCCCTCTCTCCTCTCTCTCTTATTCTCTCTCTAAATAAAAAATATATAGTTTTTTAATAAATATTGGTGGTACGTTCTCGTGCTCTTGGGATTCTAAATTTACAATGATAATTTGAAGATTTGTAGGGGAGTGTCCTTACCTTCTTATTGGGTCTCCCCGCTTCCACGAGTTGAGTTGTATTTTCAGATATTTATGTATTTATTACCCCGCGTTGTAAATTGTATTTTGTTTTGTACTGTGCAATTGTATTTGTATGTAGCCGAGTGCCTAGGACTGTACATGTATTATACATGTGACAAATGTTTGTACTGGGATAGTTTACTTCCTGTACATATGCCATGCCTGTGATGTTGTTTATTACTACTTTATTACATGCGTGTGTTCGACACTAGCACTCCTGTAGGTACTATACCCAGCTTTCGGGCTGCTTTCAGGTTATGAGATTTCTATACCCAACTTTCAGGTTACGTTTAGCCTCTGGGCTCTCATGCTCCGCCTGATAGGCGAGTCTAGCGCACAGCGCTTTCCTGCTATCCTCATTTGAGTGTAGTTACACCGTGAGCGATAGCTATACGTTATCATGGCATTGTCACGAGCGGTAACTACACCGAGCGTGATAGCCTCTAGCGCTGTACGCTAGCCTCGCTCCAGCTTGTCTAGCTTCGTTTGTTTAATCGCTAGCCATTATTGCATGTCATGTTCTGTTATCATGTTTGTGTGCGTGTTTGGTACTAACACCTACTGCAGGTACTTCAGCCTCCCGGCTCTCGCCCACTTCCTCGAAAGAGGAGTGCGCTCAGACCCTCTGGGTCTCTCAGCTCCACCTGATGGGTGCTTAGCGCTGAGCGCTTTATCACTAGATTCGCCTAAGCGAAACTTTGTCAGATTTTAGACTCACATTTTAAGCAGAGTCATCCCAGTGGCCCTGCCAAGCACTTTAATGATTAAACACTGTTCGCTAGACATGAGTCCAGCTTGCTTAGCTCCGCTTGATTGTGCTTGACTATCATGATCTATATATTCTTTTGCTGGTTGTGAAGAGATTGAAATGTTTAATTATATGTTTTTCGGTATCATGTCACCTGACCTGTTAATCACCCGACAACTGATATCTAACTCCTGACTTGTTACCGGTATCACATCTCATGTACCTGAATCCAGAGGGATGACGAGTGGAGCTAAGTGCCACATGGAGCAAAGTGTCACACCACACATGTAGTGGGGGCCACCTCTTGGCATCCGTGGGGGCTACCTCTTGGTATCCACATCGCGTTCTCTTTGCACCTATTACCCGCAATGCATATGGTATGGAGTCAAGTACCACACGGAGTAAAGTGTCACAGCACATACGTGGTGGGGGTCACCTCTTGGTATCCGTGGGGGCCACCTCTAGGTATCCACTATCGCGTCTGTGGTTTTCCTGCCCTCCTAATCTAGCATCTAACACGTAACAACAATAATATTATGAATGTAGGATATTTGGTCTCTCCTTCGTTCGGATACTGGTACTCACATATCAGATCCAGATAAATTCTACTGGAGTGGACATCCTAGTACGGACTACAATGCTCACACTGGTAGGAAGATGATTGAAATATTAGACGGTACTAATGTTTATTATTAGATAACCTAAATTGAAGCACATTAATTTACTCTTGCACATGACTTGCCTTGTTATTATAATCCACAATTCATGCACTATAACTTGAGCTGGACATCCTGTTTACTAAATATGATTTTAGGTTGCTACACGGGTTTCCTTACCTCTTATTTACAGCTTGTACCAGCATATTTGTGACTCAACACATGACCCTGCATCAGATATAACTTAATTACCAAATAGTAATAAAATTAGGAGCGGGTATTATTAAATAACTTCTCATCTGATTAATGGTGTCTATATATCAGAGTTCGGATTGGGTTCTACCGGAGTGTGGACCTAGTGTTAACTGTCAGTGGTACGGGACACTGAAAGAAAATGATTAAAATAATAAGCGACACTAATTGTTATTATTGTACGATTAAGTTATCTCGGATTTAATTCCTAGACATAACTTATCTTTGATTCAATTAATTAAGCATAAAAAAATACATAACATGGATCCAATTATCTAAATATATATCAATTAATACAACTAATAAATTCAAACTTCACCAGTCAAGAATAATATTTAGTTGCACATGCTTTTCATAATATCCATCAATTCATTCATTTGCAAATATTCTTTCAGGTTTATTATAAAGATTGGTAATCAAAAAGAAAGAAACAAAGAAAAAGAGAGACATTATTCATAAAAGGAGAGAGAAATCCTTAGCCAAAGCATGTGATCGGGCTCGCTCTTCCTCTGGTTCTGCCGCTGGTTTTCACTAGCTCTGATTCTGGTTGTGCCATTGCTCTTCCCTGGATTTCTTTCTGGTTCTGCAGATGGTTGCCCGGTTTTTCAATCTCTGGTTTCTTTCTTTTCTCCCCCTCGATGCCCCTTTTCTGATGGTGAGCTCTCCCCTTTTATAGCATGCAGTTAAGGATTTGATGAATTTCTTTTGAAATTCAGTTATGATTTCATTCTTATCTCTTGATATTTTGAATCTAAAAAGCTCCTCCTTATCTCTTTGCTTATTGTTCTCTGACTTTATCAAAACCTGCTGGTTTGGTTGCTTGTGAATAGGGATTTGATTTGAGGTGCGGCTAAGATTGGGATTTGAATTTTGATTCGAACTGAACTGTTCTTCACCTGCTAGGTGTTCGCTGAAATGTCTCAACGAACTCTACATCTTGTCTGAGCTTTGTATTTGTGCGTGGCTGCTACCTCGTGTGTGGCTGCCCCTTGTGTGCGTGGTTGTCTTATGTGTGCGTGATTGACCCTTGAGCTGATGATGATCTCCAGGCCATACAACAGACTTCTTTTGCTGAGCTATTGAAAGAGGATTTGGAATCAATCTCTCATAAATCATGCAAGTAATTGCAATATTACCCTCATTTTCACAAAATTTAATTCATAAAAATCATTTAATGCGAGTGGCAAGTAAGTAGAAAATATGGACTTATCAAGTACCCTTTTTTCTTTTGAAAAATAACATTTTCTAAGGGGAAAAAACAGTCTACATGGCTTTGCTCACTTGTAAAGAGATTTGTAGATTGAATTAAGCTAGGTTTTAAAACTATTAATAACATATTGGACGAGGACTTCCCATACGATCACCCCAATCTTCAAGGTTTTCTACATTTTTTTTGTTTTTAGTTTCATTTTTTACCCCCTATTGGGGATGTAGGTTGTATCCTGATGCTAACAAGATTTAAACCCCAAGACATCTTACTTACTGTAAAACTACAGTGACGCTAGTTATTTTTAACAAATTGTTATAACCCACTTTGGACCTGCAAGTGGGTCTACGTTATTCGAATTCGAGTCCATTTAGCCCGATCAGTACCCAAAATCTAAACTCGTTCGGTTGATTTGGTTCGAGTGTTATTAAATTTGCTGCCGATTGAAGGTTGAAACCCAATCCGAGGGAGAAAAAAAACAGTACCATTCTATTTGATGAATGTATCGAATTTGAATAAACATAGAAAATGAAGCAAATTTGAGTCAGATCCGAATCAAGCCATATCTCACCCGCAAAAATAAAAAAATAAAAATCAAAGACACAACTTGGGCTCGTTAAGATTGAAAAGAACTTAAACAATGACGCAATAGAATTCACGAGCAAGGGAAAGATCCATCAACACTGAACAATTTGGCAAGTGTGACAATCGAAAAGAATGAAAACTTGCAAAATAATCTGCAACAATTAACAATAGATGGTCAATAAACATCTGACTCGAAGCAAGATTGGGAACACTACATTCACAAAGACAGCACAGGGGAAAGAAAAACACCAACATGAACAAACCAAGCAAAGAGAAAAGTGAGGATTCCAGAATGATCTCGGGAACTCAATTTAGCAAAAATGTAGCATCACTAAATTCTACATCATATACAGCCATGATGACAAACTTCCCAACGCTCAGTATTTCGCATGGTGTGAGCTGCTTAACACTAATATCTTCAACCTACATGAGGACAAGACCCAACAATTATACCTCCTACAGCAAACTGCAGACAACAAAAGATTACAACACAACATATGAACAAGAGAGGCATACATTTACATCGGCAGGTGACACTTCCAAGAGGACAATAGCAGTTCAACTGGAAAGCATACTCATGCATCCAGGTCCAGAGGGCCTCGTGACATCTCCGGAGCAGGTTGCAACGAGCAATTCTGACATGCACGATGCCAGATTTACTTTAGCTTGCTGGGCGCACTGAACCACTCAATGCTTCGTTTAACCTACTAAAAACAAGCCTAAGTGGGATGCATGAAACAGCTGGTCCCCCGATCTTCTCCACTACTAATTTCCTCCTGTCTTCTTTGGCTTTGTGATCAACAGCAAAGGAAGACAACCTGCGGATCTTTCTAGCAGAGAAACCTGATTTTTTTCCACTGCTAGATTTACTGTTCGGCAAAGGAGACCTGCTCATGGGAGCACTGCATCTCTTCTCTCGCGAGGCTCATGCTCCACCTTAGCTTGTGATTTAGTGCTCCTGTTGGCCCTTTCTTTCAGCAATTTTTTGATGCTGCTATTAGTCGTGCCGCGACCACTTCCCAAAATCTCAATTGTGACAGGATGGCCTACAGTGGCTTTACCATTGAATTTGCTCCTAAGGGAAACTAGAGGAACACGCTGACCCTGATAGTTTGATTGTACAGTCAACTCAACATCATACAGCCGAGAACTGTTCTCCTCTGAAACCCGATATCTCGACGGGAGACGAATTTGTCGTGGTGGAAGTGGCACATGAGTTGACATAGCAGAATTAAGCACATCGATTGAGGGTAATACTCCACTTCCAATTGCACGAGGCGTCGAGTTGCAAGCATTTACATTCTCAGCTGGATTGGCATGGCCATTTTCAGCCGTGAAATTCTGTTTCCCAGCATTCACTAAAGAAATATTGGGCTTCTGATCTCCAGTTGCATCACGTACTTCAGAAACTGACTTACATTTTATTTGTTGGGAACTGGAATCAGATGTCAGTGACTCATCAGAAGTGCTGTTCACAGTTTCCTTAAGAGTTGTTCTGTTCACCAAGCAAGTGTCAGATTGATCAGTCCCATCAACAATGATTTCTGAATCCACATGTTTGTTCACACTTAGGTGCCTTGCGTTCCTTTTCCCTTTGGAATGCCACTCTGAAGTGCCCATATCAATTTTCTGCTTGATATTGTTAACCTGAGTTGAAGAGCTAGTAGAGCAGGCCTCAGCTAGACTTTCATTTAACTGCTGTAAAACAAGATCAACCTGTACGCACTGATTTGATTGGTTTTCTTCTGTACCCAAAATCAGCTTTGTTGATGGAAATGTCTCAAAACTAGGAGGAAGATCTAGCAGGGTAGAAACATGTCAGAATAAGCAGAACAATGGAGAAAACGTAGTCAATTTTCCAATTTCTTGGAAAGGCAGGAATATATTAATATGCAGTACAACCAAATATAAATCAAATTTTGCCACAAAAGGGAACTAACAGGTTTAAGCAGTAATCAATGTCACTCTCATAGAAATATCAGTCCCTTTATTGGATAGAACTGATCCATTCAGATGAATCAGATCAGTCACCTGTGTCTAAAATCGCAGCATTCCTCCATATTGTAAGGATCCCCATGTGAAGCTAAAATTACAAATGTTCACCCATGTGAAGTAATCGGCAACATTTCTATACAATTCTTTTGACATGAGAAGCACTCAGTTTGAAGCAATTTGAGCATTCGTTCACAGCAAGCAGAATAAATAACAATAATATTTGGCCTTGCATCTCTAGGCACGTGAATTAACTTCTGAAACTCATGTGGATACTTATTGTTATGATTGCCAAAAGAAAGTGTGAACATAAATATCCCTAGGCAAGACTACTATACATACTACTAGGAAAGCTGACCTCCTTGGAAGTCTTTGCTCGGGAATTAACAAAGTTGATGTTTACATTGAAGCTTAGAGATTCAACAAAGAAAATAAGCTGCTCGAAGAAGTCTACAATTGTTAGACTCGTCAAGCATCCATTGAATCCCTGTGTTGCACACACACACACACTTCCAACATAAAACCATGTTCCTCCAGGACACTTCTAACATGAAACCATGTCCACCTAAGACACCTATGGGTTGTGTCCATTGCAATTGGCATGCTACTACTTTTAGAAATTTTTGTGTCACTGTATCATGTCATCTTGTCTGTGTGAACGGTGCACCCATTCTTCCCAAGTAGAAACCCAAGAAAAGCTCTACGAAATTACAACTGAGTGCCACATGTCTTGCAGTTATTGTTTCAACTAAGGATGCAACAATTTAGGAGCAACTGAACCCCCACCCACCCACCCCCAAAAAAAACACACACGCACACATCTCCATGCCTCCCAAGTAGAAACCCAAGAAAACCTCTACGAAATTACAACTGAGTGCCACATGTCTTGCAGTTCTTGTTTCAACTAAGGATGTAACAGTTTAGGACCAACTGATAGCGCATATGCGCGCGCGCACACAAAACCTTTACGAAACTACAACTGAGTGCCACATGTCTTGCAGTTCTTGTTTCAACTTAAGATGTAACAATTTAGGAGCAACTGAACGTGCGCGCGCGCATGCACCCCCACCCCACCCACCACCCAACAACACACACACGCACAACCTCCCCAGCATGCACACATTCCGCTTGCACACCGCTCCCACCCCAAATGCACGCAAGCACGCACAAAATGATGCGCGTGCGTGCGTGCACACTCACACACAACAGGAAATAAACATTAAAAATAACCACACTGGTGCAGACAGATGGGATACCGCTGATTAGTAAAAATAATGGTATGTTTATACATTATTCAAATGATTCAAATTTAAAATAATAATTGAAAACCCCTACAGAATTCCAGACAACAACAGACTGTTAATGATAAACACAATCTTCCAATAATCTACGTAAGCGGACAAGTATAAACTTGTTATATCCTTGACATATCAGACACTGTCGTGAATAAAATGAAGTGTACGTTTTGCAATGAATTATTTGTTGATTGATTCTCTAAGAACAGCTCAGCTTTTTTGAATCTGATGATAAATTACATATAAATCATCTGGCCTTTCTCAAGAACATGTTGGTTAGATCTGTGAGTACTGCCAGTTCACTTTTACCTAAATGTCATCATAAAATAGTTGAATGAGATGTTCATTTCAGTATCCCATGTCTGAAAATGAGTCAACTCAGCCCAGTCAACTGATAATCCGAAGGCTTTCATTAGATGAACAGAACTTCTGCCATAAATATAGCTTATCCATTATGTTGGATAAGAAACTCAGCTCTGCAGAGACCCCACAAATTAAGGCCTTTCTATCCCACCGTAATGACAACCCTTCGCCAGTCATTTGCACATTCATCAAGCCCAGACTCTCTCCTGTTCACAAAAACCTTGTAAGGCATGGTTTGAAATCTTGTCATCGGTACCAATATCAACCGTAGGATTTTGGTACCATAATCGACAACATCAACCAATTCATCTCATCTTATGCGCAATATCAGATATTTATTTTGGTTATATCTGGTCATATTGGTGGAATTAATATCATGCCAAAATACGAGCAATCAGGCGATTAATTGAAACCTTGCTTCAAGGCTTTAATAGTAACTTGCATGTTCATCTGACCTAGACTCCCTTCCCTGGGACATGATAACCTGTGACAGTAATTTCACAACCCCCTTCAACAGTCGCTGGAATATTCATCCAGCCCAGATTTGCAAAATCCCAATATTTAACAATCACTTGCACATTGATCCAGCCCAGATTTTCAAAATCCTTTCCCTCCCTCCCGGATGATCTATTGCAACTTCAAGATAAAGTGGGCTATCCGAATTTGTATGCAAGATTGACATAAACATTTGGTCCCCAAATTAATTTGTCCAATATAACCCCATTAAACTGAAATCACTGGCCCAGACTCCACAGTGGTATTTGGGCTAGCACAACGCATGGATCCACTCATAATTGGTCTAGGGATAATCTTCGCCTTTAAAGGCATTTTAGAACTTAATCTTGGAAACATATCCTTGATACTATCAGAAAAAACATGTGAATGGCTAACTGAAAAGCAAGCAACATATTCAGCGAAGTAACAGAATTCATGTCTGAAAAGCAGATTTCTTCTGGCAGTCAGAAAGTAAAACATTTTGTTGATCCGCTTGTGCCTCAATGTTTGTGCTTTGAGCACCCAATATTTAAGAACTACACTGGCTAGTCTAAAAAAAACACACACTTGAAGGAAACCTCGTCTTAAGTCATTCGAATTCAGATATCTCGATATGGCGCGATTCGATATGGTTAGAATATTAGATTTCTATTTGCCACAACTTGAATGGGGTGATAAAATGGGGAGTTGATGGAACAGAAATGATGAGAACTTAATAAACAGAAGAAAGTCCTTGATCAAGTTTACCAAGTCTCTCTTGACCACAGTTAGTGAAACTCTGGGTTACATGTTTTCAATGAAGAAAACCGTGTTTTGATCCAACTAGTAATCTACAACTCCATTTATTAAATCTTTTAGAACCCGTTTTAAACAAGTGCTGACAATTTTTTTTTACTTTTTTAAGAAAATAATTTATTATCATCTTTAGTAAAAATGTTAATATTACTTTCTGATGAGGACATCACGCCATTCGATCGAGTCTATACGAGGAGACAACGTGCTGTTTTTATTTGGTTTTAGCTACTTTATTGTAATTCAGTTGCTTAGTTTAGTTGCTTAGTTGTATTTCTCTTTTGTGGTTATTTAGTACCACATCGGTTATTTCCCAAAAGTGCTCATCTTGTAAAGCCTATAAAAGGGCCACCAGACCTCTATTTGATTGAGTTGTTCTTTTTGCTCGAGTTTTGGTTGTGAAGCCCACGCAAAGGGTGAAAATCAGAAATTCTATCTTGTTTCAAATCTCAAATTTTAATTTTGATTTGAAGGCGATTGCGATCCAGGCTGTTTTACATCAATTCAATTTGGTATCATAACCTTGGTTTCAATCCCCTTAAAATTTTTTCCCCTTTCAAAATTTCTCTTCCCCTTCTCAAAATTCCTAGATCTAATCCAAAAAAAAAATACACTGTAGCCAAAATCCAGAAAATCCATTAAAAAATCCCAATTAAATCGAAATATACATTGTTCATCATCTTCAATCTCCTCTCGCAATAAATTCCGCCGCCACCATCATCAATCCACCACATAATCAGGCCCCCCTCCGCCACCATCCCCATCCCACACCACCTTCTCCATCCAATTCCGTCGCTGCCACTCCATCATCTTCGCCACCATCACGACCTCCATCATCTCCGCCGCCCCTTCCTGCACTATTCCCCCTCCATCAACTTCGCCATCATCATCCTCTTATAATCAACCTCAGCTTCGGCACACCCATCGACGCCAGTGTCACCTCTGATCAAGGACCCAATCTCGATTCGTCGGGATCTCGTTCTCGTCGACACCGGTTTCTCCTCCACGGCGCCATCGCAGCATCCAGGACTCTTCGTCATCATCACTGGGTATTCCTCCTTCCCTCAATCGCAGCTTCAAGCCTTCAACGTCCACGTCTTCTCGCCGGCGACCAGATCCTCTTCGCCTTCGTCTTCCTCTTGTCGCCACGTCGACTCTGACTGCAGCACGCCTCACGATCGGAGCAGCTCCCAGTTCAAACCGCCGCCACTGAGCCCTGGGAGCGATCGGGGAAGGGAAGGAAAAGAACGAGTGTGGGGAGTGAAACAGGCTGACCCAAACTGAACCCATTTGGGGTTTAAATAAAGAGATCGAATCGGGTCAAATTCAGTGACCCGACCCGATAGGTTACCAATCCAACTCGTACGCGTTATCACTAACGTCATCACTGAGTCATCTTGAGTCGACTCAGCCTAGTTCTGACTAAGTTCAAAAGTAACTCAGCGCATCCAAAGGCTGTTCGGAGCTCGTTTCAAACCCAAATCGAGTCGTTTTCGAAGCAACAGATTCGTGACGATGAGTACTACGCGTCTACAGCAATTCCCATACAGGTTAGAGCTTCGGTCGCCTCTCAGGTAATCTTCGAAGATTCTGTTCAGTTATGCCTGCCTTTAATTGAGATAGTTAGCTCTTTTAATCTGTCACAATGTAGAACTTATTGACTGCTGCCCGCTAAATAGTGAGTTTTGTGATTCTGACCTTGAGTGACAACCTGACTTGATATAATTGTACAACTGAACTAACTTGAATCAGTGATCTCATTGATAAATTTGAAATTGACTCTGTTAGCACGTGTATTTTATCACTATCTCAATGTTATATTTTCTTAATCACGTATTAATCTACAAAGCTTAAAATTGGTCATATTGTCATTGATCTGATCTTTGATTACTCCTGCATAGCATACATCTCACTTTAGATAGCTTGCATTTAGGGATAGCTAGGAGCTTGCATGCTCACTAGAAGTGGTAAAAAAATTTCTGTAGGAGAAACATCTACATCAATGGACCCCACCCTTCAGGATACACTTAACATACTAATTGCTAAGGAGAGGATGGAACAACAACTTGAAAGACTAGAAGCCGATAGAAGGAGAACCGCGTAAAAGGATGAGTCTCGAAATGACACTAGGTCGCCCGGGCATGAGCGAGCTCAACCCAACAACACAGCTGACACTGATGCCCAATATATCAAAAACATAAAAATCGATACTACTTCCTTCGACAGACGCTTAGATCCTCCGGGGTATATAGACTGGCAGTTGGCTATGGACCGCTACTTTCGTTGGCACGATATATTCGAGACTAGGAAAATTCGGCTTGTCATGATGAAACTAACGGGATAAGCCAGACAATATTGAGAAAATCTTGAGAAGATGAGGTATAGAAGAGGGCATGAAAGAGAAGCTTCGTTTGAGAAATATTTCACCATCTTTTAGTCAGCAATTACTTGATAAGTGGAATAGGTTGACTCAAGGAAACAAATCGACTATAGATTACATCGCTAAATTAGATGAATATCTGAATTGGTGCGATGCAGTCGAGTTCAAGTCTCTCGAACGAACCTTGTCTAGGTTTAAGTCAGTTCTTAGGGATGATTACCGCCAAGAGCTCATCGCTCGAGGCATCACGACTCTAGAGCAGGCTTATCAGGGAGTCACTGATTTAGATGAGTCTAAAGGATCATACTTTTATCGGACCGAGTTTAGGGATAACTGTAAGGCCGCAAATACTAGCAAGCCAAGCTTTAACCAATCCTTCCCTGCTCTGAGCAAACTTGGCTCCAGCTCTTCCAGCGTCAAAGCAGCAGGTTCTTCTAGTGCAAAGCCCAGTCACCTCAGAGAGAAGGACAGTTAGTGAACCAGCAAAGGTCAACCCGCAGACTCAATGCTATATGTGTCAAGGGTATGGACACCTTGCCAACCAGTACCCGAGTCAAACCAAGACCCTCTCAGTGAAAGTTCCCATTGAAGATGTAGAAGAAAAGGGTGATGTCGAAGTGGCCAAGCACCAACAAGATGATAACTCGGGTGCCTCTATCTAAGAATATGAATTCAATGGCTACATTAAAACTGTGAAAAAAGACGAACCTAACCCCTAATTTGGACCAAGCCCAGTTAGGTATAGTTAGGTGCACCTTCACCCAGCCTGAGCAACTCAACGACTGGAGAAGAACATCCATCTTTCAAACCTGCACAAAAGTTGAGAACAAGAGCCGCAAGGTGATAGTGATTAGTGGTAGTAGCATCAACGTCGTTGCGTCAAAGTTAATCACCACCTTAGAGATGAAACCGGTGAAGCATCCAAATCCCTACAACGTTAGGACGCTACATCCATGATGTTCAGAAGAGATGTCAAATTCTCATTCAATTTGTCACGTAAACAGATAAGGCATGGTGTGACATACTCCCTATGAATGTTGGTCATATTATTTTGGGACGACCATGGTTATTCGATTTAAAGATGACCATATATGGATGTACGAACCAATGCTCGTTCGTCCATAATGGCAAGAAAGTGAAGTTGATGCCCAATCAACCGAAACCGTCAAAACAAGAAAAAAATGACAAAGACAAAAGAAAAGTGGATGCTTTAATTCCTAAAAAAAAGAGTGATAAGAAAAAAGTAAGATGATGAATTTAATTAATCACGATCAAATTGAAAAGAGTTTGAATGAGGAATTTATTTGTTATGCACTCGTGGCTCGAGAGGTTGAGCCAAATATCAAGGTGTAGATTCCTAGGCACATTACACCAATCCTGAAAGAGTTCTCTGCAATCCTCCCAAAAGATCTGTCAGGTGAGTTGCCTCCCATGAGAGACATTCAATATGTCATTGACTTAGTCTCGGAGCAACTTTGTCAAACCTGCCCCATTACAGAATGAACCCTGCCGAGCATGCGAAATTACAACGGCAGGTAGAAGAGTTACTTGACAAGGGGTTCATCAAAGAAAGTTTAAGCCCGTGTGCAGTTCCCGCACTTTTGGCGTCAAAGAAGGATAGCACATGGCGTATGTGCGTAGATAGTCGCGCAATCAACAAAATCACCGTCAAGTATCGTTTCCCCATCCCTCATCTTGATGAGATGCTGGATTTAATGACAGGTGCCACAATCTTCTTCAAGATTGATCTTAAGAGTGGATACTATCAAATTAAAATTCGACTAGAACACTGCATTTAAGACTAAAGACAGGTTGTATGAATGGTTGGTTATACCCTTTGAATTGTCCAATGCTCCTAGCACCTTCATGAGGGTGATGACCCAATTGTTTCAACATTTATCGATAAATTCAAGTGATATACTTTGACGATCTACTGATTTATAGTCGAACACAAGAGCAAGCGTGGACCATCTGAGGCAAGTCCTTTGCATACTCCAAACTGAGAAGTTTTACGTAAACTCAAAGAAGTGTGCTTTCTGTACAGACAGAGTTGTCTTCCTAGGATTCGTTATTTCTTCCGAGAGAGTTTCTGCCGACCATGAGAAGGTGAAAGCCATCACCGAGTGGTCACAACCCCGAACAATTAGGAAAGTCAGGAGTTTTCATGGGTTAGCCACTTTCTACCGTCAGTTTATAAAGAACTTTAGCGCTATTATGACACCAATAACCGACTATTTAAAGAGAGGAATTTCAGTGGACTCCAGCCGCCACTACCGAGATTAAGAGGATGACGACCGAAGCCCATTTTATGTGTCTTAGATTTTTTTTGAAGGTGTTTAAAGTAACATGTGACGCATCAGGGCTAGCGATAGGTGGTGTATTGAGTCAAGAGAACCATCCCATTGCCTATTTCAGCGAGAAGTTCAATAACACTCGGCAGCGATTCTCCACGTATGATAAGGAATTCTATGCAGTTATGCAGGCATTGCGCTATTAGAGACATTACCTGCTACCACAAAAGTTTGTGTCGTATTCGGATCACGAGGCGCTAAAATATCTCAACTCCCAAAAGAGATTAAATGTGTGGCACAGTAAGTGGGTGAAATTCCTCCAGGACTACACATTTGTCCTCAAGCACGACAGGAGTTGAAAACAAGGTTGCTGATGCGCTCAACTGGCGTGTTATGATTTTGGTAGCTATGAGCGAAGAAGTGACTGGGTTCGAGAGATTAAGGGAGTATAAATCGTGTCCTGACTTTGGGGAAATATATGTCGCGTTATGGGACAGTTTTGTTCGAGAAATGGATGGATTCCTGTTACAAGACGGATATCTATTCATGTTCTTAAACTATGTATTCCTCGTACGTCCATCAAGGACTTTTCTCTTGAGAAGTGCATGCAGGAGGTCTAGCTGGACAATACAGTTGAAACAAGACGATTGAGACTGTTGAGCACATGTTCTACTGGCTAAGCTTAAAGAAGGATGTTGCTAAGGTCGTTGGCCAGTGTCGCACGTGTCAACTGGCTGAACAACAAAAATAGATTGTCGGACCCTACACTCCTCTCCTTATACTCAATTGCCCTTGGCAAGACGTGAGCTTAGATTTCATACTAGGATTACCAAAACACAGAAAATGCATGACTCTATCCTAGTAGTGGTTGACAGATTCTCCAGAATGGCTCACTTCATTCCGTACTCTAAAACATCAGATGCATCCGGGTAGCTGTCCTTTCCTTTGATAATGTCGTCGAATTGCATGGGTTGCCCAAAACTATGGTATCTGACAGGGATGTTAAGTTTGTTAGCTATTTCTGGCAAACATTGTGACACAAAGTGAAAACCAAACTAAAATTCTCGACATCTTTTCACCCACAAACTGATGGGCAAACTGAGGTAGTCAATCAAATCTTAGGAAATCTCCTTAAGTGTCTCGTTAGGAAAAACTTGAGAACTTAGGATCTGATCTTGCTTATGGCTGAATTTGCATAATAGTAACTGGCTTTAAATCTAGGCAGTCAATTGATTTAGTTCCCATGACTCATCATCATTATAGGGTGTCAGATTTTGTATCGGCATTTGCATCTCATATATGTACATTATATAAGGAGATCAGAGATAAAAATAATGATAATTATAAAACTTCTGCTGATTTACATCATAAATTAAGGACATTTAATGTCGGTGACTATGTGATGGTTTGCATGAGAGCCGAGCGATTTTCTCCGAGAATCGTGAAGAAATTACACGCGCGAAGCACATGATCATTCCAAATCCTCAAGAAGATCAATTCAAACGCTTATGTGGCGGATCTCCCGCCAAACTTTGGCATCAGTTGCACTTTTAATGTTAAGGACTTGGTTTCATATAGAGGTACATTTATACCCCTTCTGATCAATTCGTAGATGAGACTAAGACCCTCTTTCTGAGAGCCCCCACTACCTCCACTTCCTCCAAAATTATCCTATGCAGCAAAAAATATAGATTCTACCATGGACGACCAGAGTGTCTCTACCAGAGACAGAGGAACGCGACGTTCTCATTAAGTGAAAAGGGAGACCCTATTCAGAGAATTCTTAGATTACTGACAAGGACTTCCGACAGCTTGATCCTGACCTGTGGCTGTTGGAGCATTACCACAGCCAACATCAGTCTCCTACCACACATCTGACAGGTTCGTGCTTTTCCCAACCCAGGAGAAATGATGAAGAGATCACGCAATTCGATCGAGTCCATACGAGGAGATGACGTGTTTTTTTAGCTACTTTATTTTAGTTTAGTTGCTTAGTTGTATTTCTCTTTTGTGGGTATTTAGTTCCACATCGGTTATTTTTCAGAAGTACCCATCTTGTAAAGCCTATTAAAGGGCTACCAGACCTCTATTTTGAGATTCATTGAATGATTAAAATTTTCACAAATTACCCAATTAAAATTCTTGAGTTGTTTTTTTTACTCTTGAATTTTGAGTGTGAAACCCGTACAAGGGGTGGGAACCCGAAATTCTATCTTTCAAATCTCAAATTTTAGCTTTGATTTGAAGGCGATTGCGATCCAGGCTGTTTTACATCACTTACTTTTCAATAATTTTTAAATTAATCATGATCTAGTTATAGATACTTGTTAGTAAATCTATTTATAAAATAAACTAAAATAGGCAGTTGTATATCATTTGTTAATAATAAATAACACTTATGTAGGATATGTATATATGTTAACAAATTAGGAGATCAACATATAACTTGACACATGGACAGCGTTTTTGACATTCCGTTTTTGGAACTTTTTGGAACTATACTGTTTTAAACACGACTCCACTATCTATCCAATTTTTTGATGTTTCCATTGTTTTAAATGTGTGTTTTTTTTTGTTTTTTTTTTTTTTTTTTTTTTTTGGCGGGGGGGGGGGGGGGGGGGGGGGGGGTTTGCTTACATCCCCGATTAAACACACATTATTTCTGTTCAGTTTTTTTTCTCCCATTTTCCCCTTTTGCTAACTATGCTCCTGTCATGCCTTTTTTGTCATCACATAATGAGACAACAAGTACTGCTCTAAATCTAATTAGGCTTCTTTCTCTATTTCTCATGATCTTTCAAGGAAGGTAAAACAATAGAATAAAAACACCACAGTTTGGACCAAAACACAATAGGAACCAAACCTGTTTTATCTCTCCCCACCCCAACCCCAAACACACAACCCACGTGATGCCTACCAACACTAGCACAACCAAACTACGCCAAATTCAAATTTTATTGATTGCAACAGCTATTCTAAAAAGTAAGAAGAAATTCGAAAGATGGTCACACGTCATCAACTATGAAAAACATAGTTCTGGTTACCCTCATCCACTGACCACTTATAGTTGAACCATTAGTTTGAGGCAGTTAAGCTACAATCCTATTCATCAGAAAATTCTGCTTTTACAATAATCGCATAAATACATATATACTTTGCATCAAATTCAATAATAGAAAAACCAAATTGAGAATTCACTCCGTTCAAGTTGATCTATATGATCTAGAATGCCTAAAACCAAACATCCAGCGTTCTATGTTTTTTCTCCCATTCATCAATAATACGCAAAATGAACAACCGAAAATGCAGGTCCTTTAGTAACTGTCTAAAATGTTTGAAACCTCACAAGATTTTGTTAAGTGTGTCCAGTTTTTAAGTGATTTTAGATCATGATCAAATGTTTGGATCAAGAACTTGTAGGCCCCAAAACTTAGATCCAAGCAACATGCTATTTTCGGAGTTCCATTTTTGTGCTATTTGCTGCACTGACAAGAAAATTATATTCGCTTGATTCTTTGTTTATAGACACTCTACATACTATAGATCAGCTTTAAGAAGTGGATTCTCCATTTGAATGAACTATCTTTGAATTTGAGTGGAAAGGATAAGCTTCCAAATCCTTCTGGAAATCCACCCAGAAGTAGCCAAATGTATCCATCAACAAGCTATACAAAGTATCCATGTCAATCAACTAAATAGTTAGAGAGGGAGGACATATAAGTGCCATAATGTCATTACATAGTACCATAATGTTGAACACTCTATGATTGTCAAAAACAATTTGTATGGGTGTTGTTTCACATTTGGCCAGTGGCCTAAGAGAAGAAGAAACCATGCTTCCACAGTTGCCCTTTTCCCAATAAGCACACATGCAAACATACGGCATATAGAAATATACAGTTGAATATGTTTCTAAGGGTTACAAAAACCCATAATTTCTTTTCATATGAATGGAAATAACAACTAACATCCATTCCACTACTGAAAAGTTTAACCGTATCAACAAATGTCCAGGCATTTGTTGTCATGCAAGTCGGATCCTTAGTGATGTCCTAGTCATTCCATTTGGGTCCACCATTCATTTTATATCATTTATTAGTAGTGACAATCCCCGTCCAATAAATTTTAGGACAACCAACTTATGTTTAGAACTTGACTAAGGTATTCAAACCTAAGTGCAATTTACAATATAGCAATACCTGAAGTGGCCTAACTTTGATTGTTCACAAGCAAGCAAAGGATTTAAAGTCTGAGACTCTGAACATATACATAGTAATTTCGCTAAACGAAGAGGTCAATAAGTTGTCATTTTGGAAGAAATGGAAACATATTACATATAGAGCAATTGAAATTTGAATAAAGCATCATACCTGCAGCATTGTCACCTGCCATAACAGGAACATTAATGAAACCATCAGAGAGACCATCATCGATAAATTCCAAAATATCTGAAAACAGACCATCTTTCATTCTGGAGGGGAAGTGTGTGCCATTACTTGCAGCATTACCAGCGTTCCCATGAGTATTAAGTAGAGCCTCCTCACATGATGTGCCTGAACAGTCTGGACTATCGTCAACTGCTGATGGAGAGTATTTCTTCTTCAAAGTAGAATTGTCAAACCCCACTTTAATATTTGTGATCCCATGAAGAGATGATTCTCCCGAAATGGCGCCCTGGTGACAAAGTGATGGCATCTTCAGTTTAGTTGCACCCATCCAAACCTCAGCTAGAGATCGACGACGGCATTTCTTTTTCAGACTCTCGTAAGCTTGGCCCACATGGGGTTGTTTCTGTTTTAAAGATGACCAAGAATCTCTCTACTGTTTAATAGGAGTATCACCAGAAAGATCATTGTCAAAGTCTGACTCGCTCGGTGAAGCACTGTCAGTGAGAGCGAGATCATGGAAGCCTTTTGTTCGAACACGTCCATTGGTTCTCTCTTTAAAATCATTCCCAATCCTAGATCTTGCAGATCTCTCATTCGCTTCATTCCTTTGGTGGTATCATCCTCAGAATCGCTTGTGTTCTCCATCTCTTTTTTTGCATGTATTGCATGTTGCCAGCAGTCGGTTTGCCAGGATGTTCAAATGAGATTCCAGATTGGGATAACTTCTCACTCGATTTTTTATGTTTGCTTACTTTTTTGGCCACATTAACTGGTTCTTTATTGTGCCCAATACTGTTTGATGGTGGGCCAAAAGTTTTATCTCTTTTACAGTCAAACTATTATTCCAGAACCAGATTTCTGATTACCATCAAGAGAATGATTCTCTTCAAGCTCAAGTGCATGGAGTATTGCATTGTCTCTGCGGACGTACTTCCCTGTATTGGCCGGTTTTCTATTAGAGTGCAGCCCATGTTCCCTGGCCTTTTTAATGCACTCATCATACTGCCCGCAACGAAATGCTTTCACACGCTTAGATTTTTCAAGATTATACCAGTCCCTGAATGCAAAAAAGAAAGTGCTGGGTACAGGGGGAAAAATAACATATCTGAATTCTATAGACTTAACAGGATCTCAAAAGCAAAAATATAAGCAGCAAGGTTTCATAGGAAAAAAAACAACCGTTAAAGAATTTCTACTAAAATCAATTTTAATAAAAAGCTTTTCCTTAAGAAACATATCCTCCAAACAGTTGTTCTTGAACATCTAACACAAAGCAAAACAGGGAAAGCGGTTGTTGGTGCGCCGGTGCCAATTCAAATCTAGGATATTGATACAGGATTGGCAAAATAAACTTTTCTATTGAAATCTCTCATTTGTGAATACAAACCTTTCCATTAAAACAATAGAAAAGAGTATTGATTGCTGTCTTCACAATGCATTGCAGAGACGAGTGATATAACAGGGTTTCTCTGGAAAGGACCAAGTGGATTTACAACAAAGTAAGTTGAAGATAGTGTATAAACCTAACACCAATAGAGTTTTTAACTAAAGCTATCAAGGATGACATACACACTTAAAAGAAGGTAATGGCAGAAAGTCTGTTTCATATTAGAATTATGTGTCATCAAGATTCTAAATATCGAATACTGGGATCGTATCGGAAGGGGGGGGTTTCATATCAGATATCAGATATTGGGGGGAGATATCAGGGATACGCGTGGATGTCGGGCGTTCATATCGGACACTATATATAATGAAATATTAATAAGTAAAAATTGGTTTAGTGACATAGATATCATCTACCAAATAAAAATGATGTAATATGCATGCAAATAAGGTAAAAAAATAAATATATTTGCACACAGGTTGTGCAATAAATATGTTATTTCATAGAATTGAAAAATATAAGATTAGAAGTTGTATAATCTACTTAACTGAAAATCAAGTGTCGTCACCGTCAATTCACAGAGGACAAAAATTAAGGATCAATTTTTATCGAGCCCTAACGATGCAAACAATATTTATATAGTCGGGTGACGGGTGGGTTTGGGTTCAATGCTGATGGGTTCAAAAAAATAACCAATTAAAATAAATCCATATCGGCCGATTTTGCACCATCTCACATGGGGCGATTTATCGGCCGATATTTCAAAATCGGCCGTTTTTTTTGTTGCAAACGATATGGGGCGAACGATTTTCCCATATCGTATCGGTAGCAGGAAAAAAGGCAGATATCTCGGTCGGCTCGGTCGATATTTAAAACAAGGTGTGTCATGTGGAGAAGGATTTTAGTGGAGCAGTTTAGAGCAACTTGAATCTGGTCGAGAGTGTGTTTTAATCTATAAATAATTAGAGACATAAAACCTGTATCTTAATTCAGAAAATCATATGAAAAAGAGGTGCAACAAGAAACAGCTGCCAAATTATAGGTTTTGTAGCTCCCTCAAGTCTACGCCCACTATCTGAACATGAAGAAACTCCACTAATCAATACCCTCTATCCAGACAAGAAAAAACTCCAATAAATTCAGAGACCCATGGAATATAGGAGGAAGCTTGACTGGGGAAAAAAACATTTTCCTCTCTTTAAGGAGCATCCCCGCTCCCTTAACCTTGTTAGAAAGTCACTTCTCTATGCTGAGAGAAGCACTCAAAAAATGAACTTTTAGAGCA